>JAAAKE020152815.1:0-12559 GCA_010014785.2 Anisolabis maritima
TGCCAAGTTTTGATTGTTTAAATTATGTTCTAAGATTATGATGGTAAAATATTAGGTGTTTCCATTATTTTGTCCACTCCCTGTACATTAACAGCTTTTTTGTATTGATTTTCAAAAACTAATAAATTTCTCTAGTCATTGAACGATATTTTAGATTTTAAAATGTTCCTGGGGCATAGTTTTACACCAGATGTAATTTATATCACACATGCGTTAAATTTGTAATTCAATCTTATATAGATAGTTAATAGCTGAATATAGATAGAAAAAAAAAAATTTTTTACACTTGACTTAGTATTTTTATTCAGGATGAATGAAATATTTCAATTTAACTATTTTTAAAAATTATTTATTTTTAAAAATTTTTTATTTCACCCGAAAAAAATACTTCTATATTTTTCTGATTAGGAAGTGATTAAAATAAATTTTTTATTATTCATAACCAAAGTTAAGAGAGAGGAAAGGAAACACGCTATTTATGTTATACTAATACTTATACAATTGTGGGTGTCGTGATGCCATGAATATGGCGCCCAGCGACGGGGGTGGTAAAATTTCGCCCTTAAATGCACACTCACACTTGCATTTATATTTGTAATATATACAGGGTGTCACGAGAGCACCTCTCTCTCTCTTTCTACTAACAAATAAATGGCCGTCGCTTGTTCCTGGAAACAACCGTTTATAGCCAGGGCCCCACCCCCATCTCTCTTCCTATAAACCTTAATCATGCACTCGGCATTCACCTGCACGCACACAATTAGGAAAAAACAAAATGGCCGATGGAATTAATAAAAAAAAACAAAAAAAAATATGTATAAAATAGTAATCTTTATATCTTATTAATAAATAGACTTATTGACAAAATTTTTTAAATTAAATAAATTTCATCTCTTAAAAATTTGATTATCGGACGTGATGAGTCCAGCTTGGTTTTTAAGCTCTTGCTGCCATTTTTAAAAATTTTTTTTATTTGATGTTTCTGGATCTTCTATTTTTTATTTTCTTACATATGAAATATATGGTGAGAATATTGCGATCGCCAAAAATATCGATGTCGAGATTTCAACAGAAATACACGTTTTGTTTTAATTTATATTCGCCTGGCTCCAAATAGTCCTGATATTGGAATTTTTTTACAAAATCTTAGGTCCCAGTACCAGGACTACCCCAAAGCTTTATTTTTTATTATATATTAAGGAATATAAGTTCGCTTTTCTTCCTATTATAGAAAGCAACCCTATTTCAATATATGAGACGCCCTATGCTAAGGGGCAGCAGAGATGTAAAAAAAGTGTATTAAAAAATTAGAATTGGAAAATAAAAAAGAACTTACTCTATAATTTTTTTGTCTTTTCGGAATCTGAGGCCATTAAACATATAGGATAAAATTAATTTATTTATCCAAATTAAATGATAGTCAATATTTTTTTTAGAAGAGCGAACCACCGACCCTTAGATCATGAAGAAAGACCTCTACCTCTAAGCTAGGAGTCAAGAGCTTATTTTATATTATGGATAATAAAAGATTTGATATTTTAGTTAAGTATTAGAAAAAGAGACCAAGATTTCTCTAGAACAAGAACACAATAATTATTGAAGTTTATTCCAATTTTCGAAAATTTTATTATAAGGATAATAATTATTCAAGATAAAATATTCTAATAGGAATCACTAAGAGATTAAATAAAGAAATACCAGATTTTTTTTTTAGTATTATTTATAAATACAACTTATTTTTTGGAGCTTTATCAGGCCAGAAAGTGATGTAATAGATGTGTCTGTGTTATTAAAAGTTTTATTTATTATTTTTTCAAAAAAAATTTTTTTTTCTTCACTTTGTCACAAAAAAAAATGCAGATCGGCCTGCTTCGTCCTACAAAAATCGATTGATAAGAAAAATATTTAATGCGCGAATCCAGACCTGCGATGCGGCCTGATCCACCTTAGTGTGCTTGTAGCCTTACAGAGAATAAAATTTTTCCTTATTATGTATGTCGTTTAAACAATTTTTTATTTTTTCATTTATATTAAATAATAAATCAGAAATTATTCACTAGAAAGGAAAAATGAAAATAAATTACAAAGTCAATAACTTAAGATCCATAAATAAATAATAAATCATCACTTACTATATATAATAACATCCAATATACTTGCTCATCTCATTATGGTGAAAAATATTTAATCTTGAATATTAAATACACTGAGAGAGAGAGAGAGGACGGACCGACGGACAGGTGGTTGGCAAATTTAATCAAGATGGTCTTTTATGGCACACCTCGCTCTATTAAGACAGAATTAAATGATTAAATTGTTTGCTCGGTGCATCCATATTTGGCAAGAGGAGAGTAAATGAATTCTATCTATAGAAAGAGAAAAAATTATGATTGCGTTATTATTATCAATCAATGTATTAATAACTTTCTTTATTTAAAAATAAATGATTAAATAAATAAAAACCGCCCTGATGCAAATAATAATGAATTATTCAGAAAATGAAGGAGCCAAAGGATATTATTGATACGATTCGAATCGCTAATCGCTCTCATCATGAGAACAAATATCGGGATATCAGATATAATTAAACAATAATTAATTGCACGTGATATTCTGATACCTTAATGCACTTTATTCGTCCTGATGATGTGTGATCGGCACTCGGAACGTTCGCAATTTTTATTTATACTACTTAGAAAAATTCAACAAAGGAATGTCGAAAGTGAGAAATTTTTCGAAATATTGCTGAGGTGAAGAGAGGCATGGAAGCGACCTTCTCTCCCCCGTTGATAGAAATGCGATTATTGGTCTAAATTGGAGTGGAGGGAGAATCTTTTGGCTATTCTAAGATTCCGAAAATATCCCGAATCGGGCCGACAGAGGTAGAACTCAAGGGCCAATCAAGCCAACATGTACAATCTGAACAAGAAGTTTGTATAAGCTTATAACCAGATATCAGAAGATGCTTTTAAACTTTTGAATATGACTGCACTGTAAGATAAGAATATATATAATCCTTGAGTCTTCTTTCTTTGGCTTTCTTCCATTGGTGGACTTAAGTTCGAGTTCAGGGGTAACCAAGCCCATTGAAGAAGAGTATATAGTACATCCCCAGACTCTTCGCAAGGGCCGATTGTGGGAAAAACAAATTAAACCAAAACATATGAAGGTTTATTTTCATTAAATATAGTTATCTAATAATAATAGCGCCCTAAAGCTTTATAACATCTCTATATCATATCAATCGTATCATAGACCTTATAAATAAATATTCCCAATTAAAGATTGTTTTATTTTTAAAATAATTGCCTTTCAATAATATTATAACTACAATGTATTATTATATAATATATATTAATAATTAAAATAATATATCCAGAGGAGGACAGTTGATAATTAGTTGTTTATTTTATTCTCCCTAGCCTAAGGCTGTTTGTTTTAAATTTTAGGTTTCCTCGTATGTGTGTTGTGCTTTAATATTATATATAATACAAATAAATATTGTCTAATAGGAGTTTATTAGAAAGAGGTGAGTCAATTGTTTAAGATAACAATATGAGATGACTCAAAATTATTGTTAAGATTTTCTTTATAACCAAATGAATCATCAATTTTTTTCTAATTCTGTGAAAACCCAACAATAAAATTATTAATCAACTCTGATAAATTTAAGAAGTTAAAAATACTTTCGAAATAAATTCTAAACAGTTTACTCCACATATATAAAGTTTCCAAAGTGTTAATTGAAAAAAAATTTTAATTGGAGTTTCTAAACAATTTTGAAAATAAATTTTCTTTTCAAATAGTTCCTAAACAGAGTTCTCTCAAAATCTTCCTAATTTTCAAGTTTCCGAAAAGAAAGTAAATAATTTCTAAACAGTAGGTGTGTTTCCGTCCTTCCAAAGAAGAAATAACTATCTTAGATTCTTTTGTTCTGGTTAATATATATATTTATGCCTATCAGAAATTTCTCTTTGTTTATTTTGGCCATCTCCCCTCTTCAATAAAACAGATGCAGAATAACATCATCAACATTTTATTGGCGCATTAAAATTTATTTTGGACCTGAGCAATTTCTAATAATAATAATAATTTGTCAAAAGTCCAAGCATTTGCACCTGGTTGATAGGAAACAAAACAGCTGGAAATCAATCTATAGGGTGATCTACCATCACCTCAAGCGTATTAGAAATACGAAGGCAATGGTCGTAAATTGATTTAAAAAGCAATTTAATTTTCTCTTTATTTTACTTTCCTAAATGTAATATTTTATATTAATTTTACAAGATTTTGAGTTCTAAAATGATATGATTTCAGAAAATGGGCTGATGTGTATGTGTATGTACCCTGGGTTGCACAAATTAGTTCGTGTTTGGTTACTGGAAGGTAGGCATCAGAAATGAACAATGGATTTTCCGATTAATAGGTCCTTTAGAGCAGACAAGCGCAGTTCCTAGAAATTAATTTCTGAGGATGCATGCATAGTCTTTTAAATGAGCTCTGATTGCAGTACATTCGGTTCCTTTCCAACAACGAAAAATAAATTAAATTATGCACTTGTATGGTTACATAAGCCTAAAATTAAATAAAAAATACAAATTTTATATTCTGTTACATATCATCAAGTTCTATTAAAATCTGTTAATCGATAGTTTGAGTTTAAAGATATATAATGGAAGTCAGTCAAATTAGCTATAGCCCCACCGGTCTACCAAATCCAAAAATCTTAAACTAAGAAAGCTAAAAGGACGCCTCCACCAATCAGAACGAGATTTCCCCTCTTCGAGTACAAAAGAGAGGGGAGGAAACTCCTATAATTTCGTCCCTGCGGAGGGAGTTTTTAGATTTTGGGAAAAAAACTCGATTTTAATATAAAAAATATTTTCATATGCTTACACCCTTTACCTTAAGAGTGGATTTTAATGGGAAATTAATGTTCAAAATATTTTTTAAATAAAAAAATTTCGAAATTTTGAAAATTTTAATTTTACTTGTTTTTTTTTTTTTTTTTTTTTTGTACTTTCGGTAAACGAAAAGTCATTTATTTACTTGATCTGAGGAGTCGAGAGCTTTCTTATTTTCCTGGATAGGGTCTTAAATATAACATTCGCTATAAATGGGTAATTCTGTCAGTAAAGAAAAATTGAGTAAATAAATTAATCAATTATGAGTTGGATACCTTTCGGTTTTCATTTTGCCTTCAAAAAGATAAAATTTGATCTAATAAGTTAAAATTTTACTAATGATAGCCATTAAATTTTCTTTTATTAATTTAAACATAAAATTCAACGTCTTATTCATTGGAGCAGGATATTGCTTGATTAAGGGCAGTGAGGGTGGGAAGGAAAGGCAATTCAGCAGGGCAAAAAAGTACTCAGCTGGGCCCTTTAGATTGTCTGTCCGTCTGTCTGTCCATCCGACCCGAACCAATTTTCCTAATAAATTGCATGCCAATATTAATGGGAAATCCTTAATAGAACTTAAATACTTCTATTTCCTGTTGTGATCATTATCTATCCCCACTCTAGTTAGGCAAAAATAAATATCAAATTAAGAAAAAATCGCCAAAGACGGAAGTCCTCCAACGTCGTTGTTGATATTTTTTATTTTTTTATTTGGGGGAGGTGGGTTTGAATGTTCTGGCGATGATAGCAATCTCAAAGATAATTAAAACAAACTGTGAATCTTCGAAAGGAAAGAAGATATGCTATGAGGGGAGGGAATGAAGGGGTCAATTTTGGATCCATTTACTAATATGATCGGTGATAAGCCTTTGATTAAGAGGTATTGAATTTAGACAATATCGAGGAGTTTAACAACCAGTTTTGAAAAAGACATTATTTTCGTATGACTTCTGGCATAGGATAAAAATTAGACTAAAAAAAATTTATTATTTGAATTTAAAAACAAAAAAAAAAAAGAAAATATTTTTTCATAAAATTTTTTAATATTCTTGGCTAATTAAAATAAAAGCGCGGGATGCTGAGTGGAAATTTTATCGTCGTGAGCGACCCACGCTTTTATTTTAATTAACTTGTTTATTGTTTATTTTATTATGACTTCTTAGGATAATAAATTAGACTAAAAAAAATTAATAATAATAAAATCAAAAAATATTAAAAACTAGAATTCACAAAAAAGAGGAATCCTTAAATATAAATTTTTTTTAGTCTAATAAATATAAATTTTTTTAGTTATCCTAAGCCACAAGTCATAATAAATAAACAAAATAAAATAAATAAACAAGTTAATTAAAATAAAAGCGTGGGTCGCTCATGACTTGATAAAATTTACACTCAGCGTCCCGCCCTTTTATTTTAATTAACTTGTTTATTTATTTTATTATGACTTCTGGCTTAGGATAACTAAAAAAATTTATATTTATTAGACTAAAAAAAATTTATATTTAAGGATTCCTCTTTTTTGTGAATTCTAGTTTTTAATATTTTTTGATTTTATTATTATTAATTTTTTTTAGTCTAATTTATTATCCTAAGAAGTCATAATAAAATAAACAATAAACAAGTTAATTAAAATAAAAGCGTGGGTCGCTCACGACGATAAAATTTCCACTCAGCATCCCGCGCTTTTATTTTAATTAGCCAAGAATATTAAAAAATTTTATGAAAAAATATTTTCTTTTTTTTTTTTGTTTTTAAATTCAAATAATAAATTTTTTTTAGTCTAATTTTTATCCTATGCCAGAAGTCATACGAAAATAATGTCTTTTTCAAAACTGGTTGTTAAACTCCTCGATATTGTCTAAATTCAATACCTCTTAATCAAAGGCTTATCACCGATCATATTAGTAAATGGATCCAAAATTGACCCCTTCATTCCCTCCCCTCATAGCATATCTTCTTTCCTTTCGAAGATTCACAGTTTGTTTTAATTATCTTTGAGATTGCTATCATCGCCAGAACATTCAAACCCACCTCCCCCAAATAAAAAAATAAAAAATATCAACAACGACGTTGGAGGACTTCCGTCTTTGGCGATTTTTTCTTAATTTGATATTTATTTTTGCCTAACTAGAGTGGGGATAGATAATGATCACAACAGGAAATAGAAGTATTTAAGTTCTATTAAGGATTTCCCATTAATATTGGCATGCAATTTATTAGGAAAATTGGTTCGGGTCGGATGGACAGACAGACGGACAGACAATCTAAAGGGCCCAGCTGAGTACTTTTTTGCCCTGCTGAATTGCCTTTCCTTCCCACCCTCACTGCCCTTAATCAAGCAATATCCTGCTCCAATGAATAAGACGTTGAATTTTATGTTTAAATTAATAAAAGAAAATTTAATGGCTATCATTAGTAAAATTTTAACTTATTAGATCAAATTTTATCTTTTTGAAGGCAAAATGAAAACCGAAAGGTATCCAACTCATAATTGATTAATTTATTTACTCAATTTTTCTTTACTGACAGAATTACCCATTTATAGCGAATGTTATATTTAAGACCCTATCCAGGAAAATAAGAAAGCTCTCGACTCCTCAGATCAAGTAAATAAATGACTTTTCGTTTACCGAAAGTACAAAAAAAAAAAAAAAAAAAAAACAAGTAAAATTAAAATTTTCAAAATTTCGAAATTTTTTTATTTAAAAAATATTTTGAACATTAATTTCCCATTAAAATCCACTCTTAAGGTAAAGGGTGTAAGCATATGAAAATATTTTTTATATTAAAATCGAGTTTTTTTCCCAAAATCTAAAAACTCCCTCCGCAGGGACGAAATTATAGGAGTTTCCTCCCCTCTCTTTTGTACTCGAAGAGGGGAAATCTCGTTCTGATTGGTGGAGGCGTCCTTTTAGCTTTCTTAGTTTAAGATTTTTGGATTTGGTAGACCGGTGGGGCTATAGCTAATTTGACTGACTTCCATTATATATCTTTAAACTCAAACTATCGATTAACAGATTTTAATAGAACTTGATGATATGTAACAGAATATAAAATTTGTATTTTTTATTTAATTTTAGGCTTATGTAACCATACAAGTGCATAATTTAATTTATTTTTCGTTGTTGGAAAGGAACCGAATGTACTGCAATCAGAGCTCATTTAAAAGACTATGCATGCATCCTCAGAAATTAATTTCTAGGAACTGCGCTTGTCTGCTCTAAAGGACCTATTAATCGGAAAATCCATTGTTCATTTCTGATGCCTACCTTCCAGTAACCAAACACGAACTAATTTGTGCAACCCAGGGTACATACACATACACATCAGCCCATTTTCTGAAATCATATCATTTTAGAACTCAAAATCTTGTAAAATTAATATAAAATATTACATTTAGGAAAGTAAAATAAAGAGAAAATTAAATTGCTTTTTAAATCAATTTACGACCATTGCCTTCGTATTTCTAATACGCTTGAGGTGATGGTAGATCACCCTATAGATTGATTTCCAGCTGTTTTGTTTCCTATCAACCAGGTGCAAATGCTTGGACTTTTGACAAATTATTATTATTATTAGAAATTGCTCAGGTCCAAAATAAATTTTAATGCGCCAATAAAATGTTGATGATGTTATTCTGCATCTGTTTTATTGAAGAGGGGAGATGGCCAAAATAAACAAAGAGAAATTTCTGATAGGCATAAATATATATATTAACCAGAACAAAAGAATCTAAGATAGTTATTTCTTCTTTGGAAGGACGGAAACACACCTACTGTTTAGAAATTATTTACTTTCTTTTCGGAAACTTGAAAATTAGGAAGATTTTGAGAGAACTCTGTTTAGGAACTATTTGAAAAGAAAATTTATTTTCAAAATTGTTTAGAAACTCCAATTAAAATTTTTTTTCAATTAACACTTTGGAAACTTTATATATGTGGAGTAAACTGTTTAGAATTTATTTCGAAAGTATTTTTAACTTCTTAAATTTATCAGAGTTGATTAATAATTTTATTGTTGGGTTTTCACAGAATTAGAAAAAAATTGATGATTCATTTGGTTATAAAGAAAATCTTAACAATAATTTTGAGTCATCTCATATTGTTATCTTAAACAATTGACTCACCTCTTTCTAATAAACTCCTATTAGACAATATTTATTTGTATTATATATAATATTAAAGCACAACACACATACGAGGAAACCTAAAATTTAAAACAAACAGCCTTAGGCTAGGGAGAATAAAATAAACAACTAATTATCAACTGTCCTCCTCTGGATATATTATTTTAATTATTAATATATATTATATAATAATACATTGTAGTTATAATATTATTGAAAGGCAATTATTTTAAAAATAAAACAATCTTTAATTGGGAATATTTATTTATAAGGTCTATGATACGATTGATATGATATAGAGATGTTATAAAGCTTTAGGGCGCTATTATTATTAGATAACTATATTTAATGAAAATAAACCTTCATATGTTTTGGTTTAATTTGTTTTTCCCACAATCGGCCCTTGCGAAGAGTCTGGGGATGTACTATATACTCTTCTTCAATGGGCTTGGTTACCCCTGAACTCGAACTTAAGTCCACCAATGGAAGAAAGCCAAAGAAAGAAGACTCAAGGATTATATATATTCTTATCTTACAGTGCAGTCATATTCAAAAGTTTAAAAGCATCTTCTGATATCTGGTTATAAGCTTATACAAACTTCTTGTTCAGATTGTACATGTTGGCTTGATTGGCCCTTGAGTTCTACCTCTGTCGGCCCGATTCGGGATATTTTCGGAATCTTAGAATAGCCAAAAGATTCTCCCTCCACTCCAATTTAGACCAATAATCGCATTTCTATCAACGGGGGAGAGAAGGTCGCTTCCATGCCTCTCTTCACCTCAGCAATATTTCGAAAAATTTCTCACTTTCGACATTCCTTTGTTGAATTTTTCTAAGTAGTATAAATAAAAATTGCGAACGTTCCGAGTGCCGATCACACATCATCAGGACGAATAAAGTGCATTAAGGTATCAGAATATCACGTGCAATTAATTATTGTTTAATTATATCTGATATCCCGATATTTGTTCTCATGATGAGAGCGATTAGCGATTCGAATCGTATCAATAATATCCTTTGGCTCCTTCATTTTCTGAATAATTCATTATTATTTGCATCAGGGCGGTTTTTATTTATTTAATCATTTATTTTTAAATAAAGAAAGTTATTAATACATTGATTGATAATAATAACGCAATCATAATTTTTTCTCTTTCTATAGATAGAATTCATTTACTCTCCTCTTGCCAAATATGGATGCACCGAGCAAACAATTTAATCATTTAATTCTGTCTTAATAGAGCGAGGTGTGCCATAAAAGACCATCTTGATTAAATTTGCCAACCACCTGTCCGTCGGTCCGTCCTCTCTCTCTCTCTCAGTGTATTTAATATTCAAGATTAAATATTTTTCACCATAATGAGATGAGCAAGTATATTGGATGTTATTATATATAGTAAGTGATGATTTATTATTTATTTATGGATCTTAAGTTATTGACTTTGTAATTTATTTTCATTTTTCCTTTCTAGTGAATAATTTCTGATTTATTATTTAATATAAATGAAAAAATAAAAAATTGTTTAAACGACATACATAATAAGGAAAAATTTTATTCTCTGTAAGGCTACAAGCACACTAAGGTGGATCAGGCCGCATCGCAGGTCTGGATTCGCGCATTAAATATTTTTCTTATCAATCGATTTTTGTAGGACGAAGCAGGCCGATCTGCATTTTTTTTTGTGACAAAGTGAAGAAAAAAAAATTTTTTTTGAAAAAATAATAAATAAAACTTTTAATAACACAGACACATCTATTACATCACTTTCTGGCCTGATAAAGCTCCAAAAAATAAGTTGTATTTATAAATAATACTAAAAAAAAAATCTGGTATTTCTTTATTTAATCTCTTAGTGATTCCTATTAGAATATTTTATCTTGAATAATTATTATCCTTATAATAAAATTTTCGAAAATTGGAATAAACTTCAATAATTATTGTGTTCTTGTTCTAGAGAAATCTTGGTCTCTTTTTCTAATACTTAACTAAAATATCAAATCTTTTATTATCCATAATATAAAATAAGCTCTTGACTCCTAGCTTAGAGGTAGAGGTCTTTCTTCATGATCTAAGGGTCGGTGGTTCGCTCTTCTAAAAAAAATATTGACTATCATTTAATTTGGATAAATAAATTAATTTTATCCTATATGTTTAATGGCCTCAGATTCCGAAAAGACAAAAAAATTATAGAGTAAGTTCTTTTTTATTTTCCAATTCTAATTTTTTAATACACTTTTTTTACATCTCTGCTGCCCCTTAGCATAGGGCGTCTCATATATTGAAATAGGGTTGCTTTCTATAATAGGAAGAAAAGCGAACTTATATTCCTTAATATATAATAAAAAATAAAGCTTTGGGGTAGTCCTGGTACTGGGACCTAAGATTTTGTAAAAAAATTCCAATATCAGGACTATTTGGAGCCAGGCGAATATAAATTAAAACAAAACGTGTATTTCTGTTGAAATCTCGACATCGATATTTTTGGCGATCGCAATATTCTCACCATATATTTCATATGTAAGAAAATAAAAAATAGAAGATCCAGAAACATCAAATAAAAAAAATTTTTAAAAATGGCAGCAAGAGCTTAAAAACCAAGCTGGACTCATCACGTCCGATAATCAAATTTTTAAGAGATGAAATTTATTTAATTTAAAAAATTTTGTCAATAAGTCTATTTATTAATAAGATATAAAGATTACTATTTTATACATATTTTTTTTTGTTTTTTTTTATTAATTCCATCGGCCATTTTGTTTTTTCCTAATTGTGTGCGTGCAGGTGAATGCCGAGTGCATGATTAAGGTTTATAGGAAGAGAGATGGGGGTGGGGCCCTGGCTATAAACGGTTGTTTCCAGGAACAAGCGACGGCCATTTATTTGTTAGTAGAAAGAGAGAGAGAGGTGCTCTCGTGACACCCTGTATATATTACAAATATAAATGCAAGTGTGAGTGTGCATTTAAGGGCGAAATTTTACCACCCCCGTCGCTGGGCGCCATATTCATGGCATCACGACACCCACAATTGTATAAGTATTAGTATAACATAAATAGCGTGTTTCCTTTCCTCTCTCTTAACTTTGGTTATGAATAATAAAAAATTTATTTTAATCACTTCCTAATCAGAAAAATATAGAAGTATTTTTTTCGGGTGAAATAAAAAATTTTTAAAAATAAATAATTTTTAAAAATAGTTAAATTGAAATATTTCATTCATCCTGAATAAAAATACTAAGTCAAGTGTAAAAAATTTTTTTTTTTCTATCTATATTCAGCTATTAACTATCTATATAAGATTGAATTACAAATTTAACGCATGTGTGATATAAATTACATCTGGTGTAAAACTATGCCCCAGGAACATTTTAAAATCTAAAATATCGTTCAATGACTAGAGAAATTTATTAGTTTTTGAAAATCAATACAAAAAAGCTGTTAATGTACAGGGAGTGGACAAAATAATGGAAACACCTAATATTTTACCATCATAATCTTAGAACATAATTTAAACAATCAAAACTTGGCA
>JAAAKE020152826.1:0-12559 GCA_010014785.2 Anisolabis maritima
ATATTGGCTTCCAATTAATAGAAATAAATAAGGACGGAGTCTAAATGGCCTCAGATGCCGAAAAAGACTTAAAAAAAAGTGTTACTTCCAGTTGACTGATTTTAATCAAAATTTTGCTTTACAGTATTCATCATCCGAGTAATTTTTTTGTATCAATAAATTTCAGGATAATAAATAATGAGGCTGAAAATTGAACTCGTTTAAAAAAAAAAAAAAGCTACTATTAAATAATTAAGTTCACTTTGAACGGCAAGTTTGTTTTGATGCTCGCGTTTATCGGTTTTGTTGTTGTGTGGTAGGTAAATAATTACAAGCATTACAAGAGCTCTAAGTAAATTAGTTTCCAATAGAGAGGTTGTTTATTAATCAATCTTTTCTTTTTTTTTATTTATTTTAGTTATTAAGAGAGAAAAAAAATGTACGTGGCAACGCTTACGTCATATATGAAACTCTAATAAAAAGAACTAATTCATTTTTATTTATTAACACTCTCCTTAATTACAATCTAATCAGAATCATCTTCTAATTTCATTTCTTTTGTTTCAGGTAGGAAATCGTGATGTTGGGGTGTGACGTTACCTTGCTTTGCCTAATGTAAGTTACCACCACTTGTTCTAATCTCTTTGAAATCTCTCTCTTCTTACTTAACTCAAACATAAATAATAAAGAGTAGATGGCTGCTGACGGGGAGTTCATGCACGGTCTCTATTTTCCAAGAGAATTTATCTCTTTGTTTTGAATGAGAGAAAAAAAAAAAAGATTTCTCATTTACTTTCAACAAAAAAATTGAATTGGTTATTTTGACAACGGAAATTTTAGAGACACATCATCTCGGTCAAAATTGATTTATTTATACGGGTAGAGTCCTTTTACAATACATTAGTACAAATTACAAGTATTCATAGAAATTCAAATTTGAGAGCTTAGCACACTCATCGTGGGACCATTCAATGGCTCCCAACTCCCTCCTGATCTCCATAAAATCCAATTCGAGGATATCCAAATCCTTTTGGACACATTTGGTCCATTTAGTCACGTTTGAGAGGAGGGGGAGGAAACCCAAATAAAATATTTATCTTATATAGATAGCCTTTAGAGTTGGTTTTTCTTTTTTTGCCAGTGATTCTTATTAAAAATGATTTTTTTTCTTTCATTATTTTATTCAAAATTCAGATTGATTTATCCAAATTTTTGTAGGCCCCTACCCATAAACTCTAAATACGACACCGACCACATGCCATCGCTTAATTTGTTGTTTTTGTTTTTATTATAAAAAATATGGTGGCTCCTTGAAAGATGCGAAGTCACCAGGGTGTGTATTCTCGAGGTCACCTGAATCGCAATATGGTCTGTCTGTGTATGTCTGTGAACAAGATTTCTCAAAAATGAAAAAACGTACGAGACTGAAAATTTATATTTAAACTAAACACCCTTGACGGCTGCAAAGCTTTTAAATAAAATCGGTCAAATAGTACTAGTACTATTGATGTACTTTTGAATTTTTTTTTTGATGCGACCACTTTCCTTACTTTAGGTAAGAGAAAGTTACGTGTTGTTCGTTTAGTTAGATCAGATTTTTTCATCTCCTTTTCACTCTATATACACTTAACGTTAATATTTATAAAATTAATTTCTGTATAATTTTTTATTTGTAAATTTTATATAATAGACATAATATTAAAAAAAAAGGAATGAAACCTCGTTCTACATGTCCTCTTTTTAATATTTTTTTTTAAATAAATGGGGCCAAACAAAATTTGATTCTAGTGCATTGTAAAAGACAACGGTTCAAAATATCTACAATAAAATTACTATGGAGTGAACATCTGCTACCTATAATATTATTATTTTATATAATTTTTGTATTCCAATTAAATCCTACAAAATTATTATTATCTTAATAACAAAAATAAAAAATTTCATTAATTGTTGAAAATATTAAATATGGACAAATAACGTATCGCCTTCTTATGGTTCGCGTGTTTATCTTTTTGGGAACAAACAAACATATCCATACTTTTACTTTTATTGAAAAAAAAAAATCCTTATTTACTAGTGATATTTGAACCCGGATCTCCCCATTTCAAAACATAGTCACATTGACCTTTCAGCTTCAAGAGAAACCAAAACTATATAAATAATAATTCAATAGGAATATTTATCTCGTTTAGGCTGAAACACACAATAGAGCGATCAAATTCAAGGGCAGAATCAGCCAAAAATAAAAAGCCTTTATATGCTTCGAGACAAATTTATTATCTCATTCCTTAGATCAATTATTAGTCATAAAAATTTATAACATATGTATATTATTACAATGATAATGAATAATCTAATATATGCAAAATGATTGCTTGAATGAATGATAATATCAATATTGATACTGTAGACTGAAATCGCACACCAACAGCCGGTTTCTGGTTCAAAGACCAATTTCTCGAGCTTAATTTGAGACTGAGTTGCCAAAATGTATAATTATGATATTATAATAATAATTAGGGATTTAATTGTTCTAATTTTTAATTAGAGATGTAGAGCGTATATATCTATATATAACAACATATTTCTTATTAAAATTAAATAAACCCCCGATCCCTAATCTGAATTATCCATAGCCATAAAGCACCACCGGAAACACATTGAAAACGCGGATACAATTTTATATAATTATATAGAGAAGTAGGAGTGGGAGAAGGGAATATATAAGAAGAAATATTTTCTGTTTGGATATTAATTGCGGTATTCTTGAAAAAACGAGACGTTTCGGATAGAATTTATATCCATCTTCTGTTGGGGGAATTGAATCTATCTACATTCATGAATATATATTCTATTGTTGAAGATTATATAATGATATATAATAATGTAAAAATTTTATTATAATAAATAAACCTACTTACTCAACTCGCCCATCAGAAAAATCGACTGAAGATGGATAAATAAATTTTATCTAAAACTCTTTTTCAAGGTGCAAAGGAGCTGCCCTCGCCTATTTCTTGAAGAAATAATTTACCGTTCTATTCATTTTATGATATCACTTACAAAAACTTGCAAGACATTTACTTCCTATTTATTTATTTGTCATTCTTTATAAGAATAAATTATAATAGAGAGAGGCTGATTAATATTTCAGTTGTGACGGACTCGTTTGGTTTCGATTGCAATACCTCATCAATTGAATGGAGAATTCAATAAATTAATGATGGATTTTTTAAATCCGATTTCAAAAAAGATTTCTTTTCAATGGCGACCTTTCTAATACAAGTCAAATTTTCATCAGAAACCAATGATAGGAAGATGAATGTAGTCATATTATTATTTCTCTCTCTCTCTCTCTCTCTCTCTCTCGAGGGTATTTGGAGAGCTAAAGGCTAATTAGACCTCCGGGATCTCTTTTTTCTCTTCCCTCAGGACCATAGGCTTCATTTATACAATTTCTCTTTTTAAATAGGCAACAATCATATTCATATTTTGTTTAAAAAATACTTTAATTAAAAGTAGAGTAACAAATAACGTAGTTACTCTCGCTTACCTGTGACTAGGTATTGTATGTTTGTATGAGTGTGAAAAGAGCTCTAACGATTTTAATGATATTTGGTGTATTTACTATTTTTGGTGCAAGGAATCAATTGCGTTAGGTCTCATCTTTGGGGAAATTTAATTACTAGTACGTATGTACTTTTTTTTTTTTCTTGAAATTCGCTCTATTTTGATTAACATTAGTTTTACACAAAATACCTAAACCTTCGATAAGGAAAAAAAATATTTTTTCAAATTAACTTTTTTTTTTTAAACTTCTCTTTTCATATCTCAAATGGCTATTTGGAATAATTTTTGTTTTTTATTTTATTTTTTAGGCGCCTAAAACGTATTTTTTTTAGTGCCTAAACATCCGATATCTAGTAATGAAAAATCGTTTCGGGCCACTAGTAAAAATATAAAATTCCTCTTCGAAAAAATATTAAAAATAAATGATATGGCACCATAAGATTTTTTATAGGCAACCTTTTTTTTTTTTTTCTAAATATTCCATCCGTTAATGATCCTTTAAAAAAATGATTTTCCTTTTAATATTTTCTGCCTCATTAATGGCGCGGCTCTTTATGGTCACAAATCATCAACGTTTAAATAGAATCTCTCTCGAAGGGATTAATTCACATTTGTGAAACTGTAAATTAAGCAGAAGGCGGAGGAGAGAACGAAACAATTTGCTCTCTCTTCATTAATGATTTAATAGGAATTCGAGAGGATACATATATATATGGAATGAAAAGGACCATTCATGTCGATTTCAGCCCTGTAATTGCTAATTTACGACATTTTTACTTTTACCCTACCTTTTATAAGTAAGTAGTATGTTAGTAGCAAGTTTTATTTTACATATCTATATACAACTGATTTAGGTTCGATCCCCGTCCAGGCCGAGAAAATTTCTTTTTATGATATAAGGAGTGTAGTAAATACAACAATTAAATTGGAATGATGATCAATTACTAAACCTCGTTCGAAACGTTTCAAATTTGAGCATGCACCCAAAGACTGTCTTATTGCTGACTCTGTTAAAATATAATATTTTTGCATGAATTACAGCTTATGATTAAATTCTTTCTCTTCTTTGCATTACGCTATCTCTACTCATTTCATTTTCACTCTTCCCATTATTCTATTCTACACTCAATTTTCAAACCACAGTTAATTTTAACCTATTTTAATAAATAGATAAAGAGAGAATATTATAGGAGAATGGGAGAGTGTTGTGAAGGTGTCAATATATACCCTTTGAGACGATCGATTTGGCTTTATTTTAAAGCATCATCAGTGTTGGGAGGTAAATATATTTAAAAAAAAAAAACAAATTTTCTTTTGTCTTCATAGATCCCATTTAGGTTTAGGGAGATTTGAAATAATAGAGTGACAGGTCCTCTTGGCTGTTGAACTCACCAATCATTTTAAATATGTATTAGGATATGAAGACAAAAGAAAATTCATGCATTAATTTGTTTTTATTTTTACTTCTCATAGCAAGCCCTGATGATTCTTTAAAATAAAGCGAAATCAATCGCCTCAAAGAGTATATTATATTACCTGACACCTTCACTACACTCCCTTATCCTCCTACAATATTCAGACGTCATCATGGAGTCATTCATTTTAGATTTCAAATAAAATAATCTACAACATGACTATTAATACGAACCCCTCTCTTTCTTTTCTCTCCCCATTAACTGGTAAATATATTTTTCTTCATCTCTTTTTAAGAAGAAACGTTTAAAAAAAAACGAAGCGTAAGCGTCTCTTGATTGAAAATCTCAAGATCGATTAGTAATTGATGAGACCCCTCTCTCTCTTAGATAACACATAGTAGAGTGAAGGGAAGGTCGCTATTTTTCTCCTACATTAAAAAAAAAAGCTCTTTTCATTAAAAATTCAATCAAGAGGTAATTTTTTATAAAAGATGTTTTTTATATTTTGACAATTCCACTTTACTCTTTAGAGAAGGATTAAATAATAAAAACAAATTGACATTTAAAATAAGAGTTAAAATTTTATTCCATTTCGTTTTGTTTGCGTTATATTACAATAAAAGCATAAGAGGGGGTCCCCCTCCTCTCCTTCTCCAAAGAAACTTTGAGTAAAATTGAGGCAAACAAAAAATAAATATTTATTAACTGCGGCTTTAACAATTTAATAGAAAATACCAAAATTAAAGATATTTTGAATTACTAAGATCTGGCAGCAATCAGATGAAAAATTAAACGAAATGATCTTTTAACGATTCTGAATATGGGACAAGAATTGATTATATATAAATTGCATTAATTTTAGAGTTAAAAAAAAAATTTCATAAATAAATGATGTAAAAATCTTTTAGAAAATTTTTTTAAATAATTGAAGAGGATGGGAATCGAACTTAAGATCTTTTGATCACAACGCCTAAACCACTGAGCTTTGCTCATGTTTATATCAAAATAAACATTATGAAATTAATCATTATAACATCATAGAAATAGTCAAATTTCAAAACTCGTTATTTCACTTTTTTTTTTATAAATCTACTTTGTGATTTTTTAAATAATAATGTTTTCATAAAATATATTTGATATGATTTAATATTGTTTTGTGCCATCTTTTTGAATCCATATAAATTACGAATTTTTTTATTTTTTGACCTTTGGTTGATATGATTTAATATTGTTTTGTGCCATCTTTTTGAATCCATATAAATTACGAATTTTTTTTATTTTTTGACCTTTGGTACTATACAAGGGTACGTTTCAGCCAGTTTTTTTTTTAACACAACCGTTTTAGATTACAAGACTTTTAATAAAATTAATGATTATTTTAAGTTTATTTTTTTTATTTTCTTCAAAGTTCATGTGAATTTAATGGCTGGATTCACGGCTCTTTATGAAGATGTGGTTGATTGAAGTCCCTATAGAGAGACGATTCTAGGATTCCGATCGTTGCTGTGGAACTCTGGTTTATTCTTAATCTGGAAATTGATGAAATTAGGGATCTGGAAGAATTTATTTTACGAATATGCTGATATATATGGGTTGGGTTTAAAATAAATTTTGTCTTTGTTTTTCAAAATGTATATTGTGTATTTTGGTTTTCGTATATAGGCTCTGATTTTACTCTTGCAAATTTTCCGAGCTTTAGGGATATATATAGTGATATTCGTAATTATTTTAATTAACAAAGATGACAAAAAGATACACAGACATCATCCTATTGTATTAAAATAATTGAGATTATTTATTCCGGCAGCCTTGAAGATTCTTAAGATGGACTTCACTAAAACTGCCGCATAATGAGGCATAGTAAAGTGAAATAAAAAGAGCTGTTATTCATTTTTCTTACCCTTCAACTCATATATTCACATCGCCTATATGTTGTACGTCAATTATGACTATTACTTTTTTAAAAAATTGTCAAAATAAATTGAGAGAGATTTTTCTTGATGATTTCCAGAAAAATAATCTAAAAGGTGTCAATCCTTCTAATCTTTTTTTTCTTCTTTGGCTTAAAAACCCACTCAGCAAAAGTTTATTTTTGTTAAATGTCTCTTATTTTTCCTCACAATTATTATGATCAAGAAAAATTTAACTCTTCAATTAAAGAAAATATCTTTACGTTTCAGGTCAGAAGTCCCCAATAAAATCTTAATGTGTATGAGTGTAACTTTTTATTTGGGCTTATATCTTTAGAACCACTCACCAGAAATGCATGAAACTTAACAAACTTATAATCTTATGAGTGCCTATGATATTACAATTTGAAGGGGTAAAAAACGCTTCCTAATATTTATCTCGCTCCACCATTTTCTCTGCATTTGCTGGACCAAATTTTTTGAAACCTGATGATGATAATTACGACTTTTGTCTTCAGTCTTGGCCAATTTTCATAATAATCCACTGATCGGGAGCGGATTTACTCTAAAAAAAAAAACGAAAAAAATTTGATAGTTAATAATAAACATACGCACGTCATCATAAAGACAAAACTGAAATTTTATTTAATCTGCCTTTTTTTTTTCTTTTTATTGTTTTTTTAAATCATTTTTTTGACTTAATAAAATGGGAAGCACGAATTATAAAATAAATTTCGTAAGGTGAAAATTCCGATGAACTTTATTTATTTTCAATTTTTTTATATATATATAAAAAAAAAAATATTTTTCAAATTCACTTAATGTAAAGAAAATAATCTAAAAATAACAATCAAAATAAACATCACATGACTTACACTCTCGATAGAGCCCATGTTATTTTACCAGATGGCTTAAAAAGTACCTATGGGAAAGTGTTGCAACTTCGTTGCCTAATTTATTTTTTAGTTTAACACGAACGGCCAAAGCATGGTCCTGTTCTGTAGCAATTAATCGAAAAATTCATTAATCAGTTGCTTATCTTATATCAGCCAAATAAGAAAAGCTAAAGAATTTGGTTAAACTCCTCTAAAAAAGGAAGCCTCTTCTCTCTCTTTTGCGGTAAAAAAAAAATTAATTTTTGCATAAATCTCATTACTTTAAGTGGTAATAAATATCGCTTAATTATTTTAAAGCCTTCTTTTTTTTTTGAAAAACACCTGCTCTCGTAAAACTTCTTACGTTTAAAGTCGACTCTCTAAGAATTTCATAGCGCAGAGGTTATTTTTAAATATATATATAGAAAATAAAAAAAAAAAAGAAGGATCCTTAAAAAAAAATCATTGAATAAAAACATCAAACAAAACGAGAGATGCTCTATGTTTTTTGTAAAATTTAATTACTTCTCTCGCGCAAATAAACGAGAAAGAGAGAGATCCACACTCTCATGTTATTAAAAGATTCTCAAAAGAAAATATTTGAATGAAGAGAAGGGAGAGGGGGAGGGGTCGTTAAAATAAAAAAAAATTCAATGAATAATGAAACAATTACGGGAAGAGAATAAGATGACCTCGTCATAATAAGGGTGAGTTAGGAGAAAAAAAAGAAAGTGAAATAGATATATAATGAAGATACCTCACTTATTTGAAGTATAAATATTCGTCCTCTCCTTTGGTGCAGAGGTAGAGGTCTCGCCTCACGTGCCAAAGGTCAGTGGTTCTCTTCCCGTTGAGAGCGACAAAAAATTTATTTATATTATATTGGCTATCAATTGGCATAAATAAATAAAGTCGGTGTCTAAATGGCAAAACCGAAAGACAAAAAAAAAGGATAAATATTCATTTCAATTATATTAGGAGTCTTCAAACTTATTAACCCACTGGAGGGATTGGAAAAGCAGAAATAGTCATCCAAATTACTTCATATGTTTTCCATTATTTTCTCCAAGGGCGCTAATCTGATCAAGAAGAAGGTTTTTCAACAAACCTATCCTTAATTTCATATATTTATTTTATTCTCGTAAGAGTATATTCGTAGAGATTTACAAAAAATGGAGATAAATTAGTGTTAAGAGTCGATTTGATTTTATCAGCGGAAAATTTGAAAATGCTGCTTACAGCTTCATATAAATTAATCCTTAAAATTATAATATCTAAAAATCTTCTTCTTAAGATCATGAACGAAATATAAATTCAAAAATATATTCTACGTTTAACAATCTGGGGTCCAAAAATGCCCATTTGGGGTGGTTCAAAATTTTTTTTCAAATTTTCCTATTAAAAAAGCATTAGGAATTAAACCCTCCCTTTCCTTATGAAAAATTAAAGCTAATTAATTGCTAATAATAAAATAAATCATTAAATTTCGCCAATGAAAAAAAGATGATCATTTATCATTTTGGCTTCTATACTCTATGTATACAATTTTATATGTATTTCAAATACATACAGTTGGTATAAATAAATAAGGACGGAGTCTAAATGGCCACAGATGTCGAAAAAGACTTAAAAAAAAATACATATAGTTGGATCCCAGACATTCCAATGAAAAATTATTAGATTCCAATTGATATAAATAAATATGCCTGGATCATTGGTATCGTAAATATATATATATATATTATATATTGTTTAAAAAATCTATATTGCCTCATATGCCGAAAAGGCTTAAAAAAAATATATACTAACCACCTTTGGGCATAAATTTAACTTTCAAAAATGAACCAGTAAATTTCGTTCGAAACACCTCAATTTTGATTTTTATTGAGGATCCAAAGGCTGTCTTTTGTTGAACCTGCCTTTTCTATTATAATAGAGAAAATATTATGAAATCTGATATAGCTCATATATAGCTCTTCTAATTTCCCATTGAAATGAAACGAAAGTTATATGTTGTTTAATTACTTTTGAGAGGTATAGTATATACATATAACGTAGTAACCTTGATTATTAAAATCTAAATTAAATAAATTCTTGAATTCTAATCTGAATTAATCAACAACTAGACATTAAAAAATACTGAAGAAGCTTTGAATTTAACCTTTCAAATTGACGTAAAAAAAAACTCGTTTTGATCAAAATGCCTTTTCTCTATCTCCCTCTTGTTTAACTAGGAAGTTTATTTTTCCTGGAGTCGGGCCGTTTTCCGAGTTCCAGAAATCTTATTCTCACTATGAAAGCGTGATGCTGCCTCAATTCCAATCACAACTATTCTTTGTTTGTTTCAATAGCTCTTTCCCTGCCTCTTCTTACCTCTCAATTCCGAGAGTGGCCTTGCTATAAAATTCAACATCGCCATATGGTATATTCTTAAAACTTAGGGAATATTATTTTTTGATACAAAAGAGAGATTATCTCTCTCTCTCTCTCTCTTTTGGATACATTTCAAGACCATATAAAAAAAAATTGTCAAAATAAATAGAGAGAAATTTTTTCTTGATGATTTTCAGATAAAAAAATAAATAATCTAAAAGGTGTCAATCCTTCTAATCTTTTCTTTCTTTTTTTTCCTTTGGCTTAAAAACCCACTCAGCAAAAGTTTATTTTTTGTTAAACCTCTATTCATTTTATTTTTTCTTTTGAGTAATATGAAACTTTTTAGCTACTAGCTTCGGAGCCTGCCATGCATAAACTCTTTTTCCTATTACTTTCTCTTACCTATATATGAAATATATTGTGACCACAAAAAAAGTCGAGATTTCAAAGGAATTACACGTTTTGAGATTTCCTGGGACTAAAAAATTGGGTTTCGTAAAATTATCTCTCTCTGTGTGTGTATATGTGTCTGTGTGAACAAGATTTCTTAAAACAAAAAAAAAACGAGGCTGAAATGTTATATTTAAGCTAGGTACCCTCGTCGCATATACCTCGAAGCTTTTCAATAAAATCGGCCATCGGGTTCTAGTACTTTACTGATGTACATTTTTAGTTTTTTTCCGATTTTCTTAAAATTTACTCTAACAATTTTGATTAAAATCGATAAAACAATTATTAGAAGATCTTTTAAATGTATTAACCTTTTTCTGCCCCCCAAATTGGTTGTGATAAGATATCTCTCAGCTTTCTTTGCCTTAGGTAAGAGAAACTTGTGTGATGTGCATTTAGTCATACAATATTTTTTTTTTATTAAAATCCAGAGATTTTTAGGTTTTAATACAATGTAGAATGTTGGCTTTGGGAATCACATTTAAAAAATAAAGAATTTAACAAAATGTCTTTTAAAATTACCATCAAATAGATTAATTTTAGATTATGTTGTTTATATAAATAAATTTATTTTTATTAATTACATTTAAAAAAAGAAAAAAATCAAAGAGAATAAATAGTTACTCTATATGATGACAGGAATGATTGCACAATTTTTATAAATAAATTCCCTTCCACTTCACGAATTATAATGAAATTTGGTCCAGTGCTAAAGACGACGTTTTAATTGTGAGTTTCAAAATATTTGGTTCAGGGGAGGCCGAGAAAATCTTGGTTCTTTATAAATATTGGGGGACCTTTTTTGCCGCCTCTTGCGAACCGATTCACAAATTTTATTACCCTCTTAAGATTTCCTAGGACTATAAATATGTAAAGTTTCATCCTCCTTTGATGTGTGGTTCCAGAGATATAATCTAATAAAAACCCACAAACATATACATAAATACATACGATTTTTTCTGCATGATTTGTCGCACAAATATGTTAAATGCTCTTGATCTTATTGTTGAAAAATTGAGAAGTTGATGACTTGATTGTTCGTATTTAAACCCCTGAAAATGGACAAAAAAAAACATCTTATCTCTAGGAGTTTTTTTAAACTTGTTTAGGCTACCATCTCCATCTTCCTTTCAGAAATTTTATTTATACCCCCCCCCCCCCTGATAAAGAAATTTTTGCTTTCAGGGGTAGCGAATTTTAAATTTAAAAAAAAATTTGAATCTTTCATACATAACACCCAGCTTTTTTTTTTTTCAAAAATTCTTATTGCTGTTGAACACTCACTTTTCTAGGAGCTTGCGTACCACTACAGGCACAATTCTAAGAAGCTTATCACACGCAAAATAAAATTCATGTCAAAAAATCATAAGAGCTTCCAGCTTGTTTATATTCATCTCACAATAATGCTTCATATATTTTTGAATATAAAATTTCATCCTGTTTCCATTTTATATCATTTTTCATTTACGAGCAAATGGGTACGATTATTTCGTGAAATAATCTTAAAAGATAATGAAATAAATATAAATCCTACTTCTCTTGGTTAATATTATCATTAGAGAAAGAGAGAGAGAGGAGAGGAGATGTCCATGATGCATTGTGGTTCAATTAATTGGGCGGGAAAGGCGGAGAGGAGTTGATCTGGACCAACTGGATTCGAACTTGAACCCGTAAAGAACGAGTTCTCTCTCCCTTTGGAGACAGGTTAAAGAGTGAGTGTCCTTGTCCCCTGCAAAAGAAGATGAATGACGTTCAGCCAGACCCAGGTAGCACACACACACACACACAGGAATAAATTAAATTATATATAAACTTGTATTAAAGATTATAGCTCTACATGCCAATTCCAAGGCATCACCATTAAATCTGCTGCCTGCTGGAGACATTTCCCTCTATTAACATAACTTTAAGGACGGTTTATTACGTATAATCAACTTGATAGAATTTGAAAGCCCTTTTAATTAAATCGTTTCTTTTTTCGCCC
>JAAAKE020152837.1:0-12557 GCA_010014785.2 Anisolabis maritima
GTGTGGCCCAAATCAACTTCTTTCAATGTAGCCTAGGGAAGCTAAAAGTTTGGACACCTCTCCCTTAAATCATATAGCGAATATACGGTATAGTTAAGAGAAATAATTAAAAAATTTTGCTTGAATATATTTTATAGGAAATAAATCATAGCTAATACAATATATTGATTTTCCTAGTAATTGGAAACGTGCCAATATTTAAAACTTTTCAAAGAATATTTTACATGTATTTAGACAAATAAAAATAAAAGGATGCCGAAATATGTTCGTTTTTATTATTGATCTACATTTCAAATTTTATTAAAAATTGAATGAAAAATAAGGATTTGAAGATGGTTTTCAATTACGGATTGTTTGTTTTTGATTGTTGGAAGGGAAGCAACCTAAATAATCAACTGATTAATGGATTTTTTCTCCTGCTCCAGAGCTTCACTTGAGCGAATCACACATGTGTCCCTAGAAATAAACAACTGGAGGAGTGAGTTAGTCATTTTGGTTGCCTACCTTCCAACAAGTCAAACGAACCAAGTTCTGCAACGCATGGTATAAAATTTTATTAAAATCGAATAAAAAGTAAAAATCCAATATTGGTAGAGCGTTTACTCTCCTTCCTTCATGGGTGTTTAAGCCATAAAAAACTCCAGGGGTTGATACTTATTGTACTTTTTGAGGTGTACAAATCACATACGGACAAATAGCAGGATTTGGCGTGGACGTTTAAAATTAATATTTATCTTGTCTATCATCATACCCATAGAATGTAATATTTCATATAATAAATAATAAGTGATGATACCTCACGCTCGCCAAAATATTTGAATGAAAGTAATATAATTTCACCCGTAAATTTGTATTGGCAGCTAGCAATTGATTGGAATTAAAAGCACAATTGTAATCACAAAGCTATAGAGTGCCTGGTTTAGTAAAAGGGAGAGTATTCCAACGTGGAAGATTCCGGTTCGAGTCCAAGGCAAAATAATTATCTCGTCTTAAACGATATAATGAATGGATCCTTATAATATCATGGAAAATCTCCATCTATTTAAAATAAATCCCTATTAGCCAATATAATATCAGTATTATTTATTTTATATCAATTTATTTTTAGCAAAGATAATGAAAATAAAATAATTCGGTTCAAAATTTCAACGAATATTCATATTTTGATGTCTCCTAAGTAAAAATATAATTTTAAGAAAATGTACTCTAAATATAGGTTAAATTACAAATTCTAAAACGATGAAATTTTAAACATAAACTTAGACAAACAAGAGTAGGCCCGCCAGCATTCGTGCGGTGCACAACGGCCTCAAAACTCAAAATAAGTAAAATAAAAAAAAGAAATTTCAAAAAAAAAAAAATCCTTTTCATAAAATAAATGAATATATTTGGCTAAAAAATAAAAGCGTGGGGCACTCAGTAGAAATTTTATTATAAATTATATTTTTAAGTGGGAGCCCGCCAAATATATTAAATAATTATAAAAAAAAAAAAAAGAATTTCCTCATTTTAGTGTATGTTTAAATAAAACATTTTTATTTGATTTTTTTAAAAATGTCACAAAGCCAATAGAAAGAGCTTCTTGCGTAATTAATTGTTTAAATAAAATGTGAGGCAAGAGAAAGTTTTTGATATGGACTTTAAGTCACGTTTCATTTATTAAAATTATTTTTTTTTAATAGTTGAATAGTTCAAAACTTGACATGTAACTTCATTCATATATCAATTATCTAATAAAAAGAAATATAAAATATATTTTAGTTTTTGTATGGAAAACCTATGAGTAGTACTCTTGTCTAAATTTTTGTTATTTTTAATAATTCAGAAAAGTTATTTTATGTTCCTTTTGTTATATACCATTTTTCAATATAATCAGCCGTTTTTGAAATAAAAAGAATTTCTGCTAAAAGCGACCTTTGAATCGAGTCCCGTTTGACCATGTGACTAAAAATAATGCCAATCAATATTTAGTATATATATATATATCTCTTCTAGAATAAAATATTAAATTGGTAAATGAAGATTAAGTGGCACCCACTGATTTTTTTGAGCCTTAGTAGGCGGTGCTCCCTGTTTAGATGCGGGGCCCACCTCAGGCTAAAACGAATTAGAAATGACACAAACTAAAAATAGATGTTATACAGAAAACATTATTATACAATTAAGTGCCAATTATTAACCACTTGCGGCATAATGAATATAAAATTTATTCTAAAATAAAAAAAATTTTTATAGATAAAATAATAATTTGTTAAAATTTTTTTCCCGTTATATTCGAATTATCCCCGTGTTTAATATCGAAAAGAGGTTCGGTTCTCACGCGAGAGAATCGAGAAGAGAGAAAGACAATTGAAGACTCTGAGACGAGAGTCAAGAAAGAGAAAGGCCTTCCAACTTACGAGGCAAAACTGAGAAATGCCCTTTTCTCGTTGTCTCGCGTGCTAACTTTTTGTTATTTAATAATAATAATAATAATAATAGCTCTAAGATAAATACTGATCGTTTTATAAAAATTATATTATTTTTATTCAGAGGCGTAGGATTTTTATTTGGTGGGGGAGGAAGGCAAAACTTTTTTTTCTAATTATATTTTTTATTGCTCCTATCCTTTTGAGCTCATGTTTCATTCTAGTGGTTTGCTTGCCGTCCTGAGCGATAAAATGTATTTAAATAATATCGTTTATCAATTAATTTAAATAAATATACAAGGAGGCTATGTCGAAAACAAAAATAATTTTTTGCATTTGTTTAGTATTCGAATTTTTTTTTACAAATTTTTCTTTGTTTTATTTTGGCCAGAGCTTTTATTTATATTTTAGTGTTTTAATTAGGAAGTGTTCGTAGAGCATCATAGTTTTAACTAGTACCCCCCCCCCCCCCCCCGGCGTGGCCGAGGGGTTAAAGATATTGACATTGTCAGTAGTGTTAACCTTCAAAGTCAAGGGGTGTGGGTTCGGATCCAGGCAATCTGATGAAAATTTAATTGGATACCAATTGATATCAATAAATATGCCTGGATAATAATTTTCGTATATAATCTAATTGTAATTGTTTAAAGTCTACATGACTTTAGATGCCGAATAGACTTAAAAAAAAAATTTTATTTCAAAACCCCATCTCTTTTTTCTTAATTTATTAATTAATAAAATTTTCAATAAAACAAAGTATATAATTCTGTTTTAGGGATACTAATACCCAACATTTTTTCACTGTCATACTCCTTGGTAGTCCATTTCACTATTCATTTAAAAAAAAAAAAAGTGAATTGTGCTATAAAATTTT
Organism: Anisolabis maritima; assembly: GCA_010014785.2. Lineage (NCBI taxonomy): Eukaryota > Metazoa > Arthropoda > Insecta > Dermaptera > Anisolabididae > Anisolabis > Anisolabis maritima. The sequence goes on from JAAAKE020152837.1 coordinate 3,283, forward strand.
AAAAAAAATGTCACTATCTCTTAAAATAAAATATATACAAAAATTTTCTTGAATTTAAAAAATTTCACAGCATTTATATGGATAAAAGATTTTTATAATTATTTTAATTACGTCAACTTTTAGTATAAATCAAAATTTCCAGTTTTTTTTAAATATTTTATTAGTTAAATACTTTTGTGTGGATTAATACTCTTTATAACTTTTATTAAAGAAATTGTTTAATAATTCGGTGATAGCCACATCAGTTTGTTTTACTTTTGTTAAGCATTAATTTGATTGTCAATGTAGGGGGTTGGCAATGTCGATACCGATGTGGTGGCGGCACTTGCTGCTGTACCTCATCTATGCTCTTAGATTCGACCTTGAGGGAGCTGCGTAACGCACCGTACACTGGTGAGGCTTCCTTGAGGAGCGAGAGGAGAGTCGATGTGAAGAGGGGAGAGTTGTCCCTCCTCCGTCGGCTTCTAGCCAATCAGAGAGAGCGGCGCGACGCCAGCGCTCCCTAGCAGCGCCACGCGGCTCAAGACAGCAGCCACCGGATGCCCTCCGACTCACTTCAGTCTCCAACCCCGGCCAGTCCGTGTTACATTATTTACACAATTAACGTCTTTACTTGTGTTGTTTTTTTCGCTTGTTTATTTTTTTTACTCTCTCATTCGGACGTCTTGTACGACCGACGACCGCGCTATGGCTTCCGGCCGAGTCCGGAGGCCCGTGTGAATTCGCGTGCCAGCATTCAAGTTCCTGTGCTAAAAAAGTGTTGTGTTGGTGTTGTTTTGGTTTGTTGGTTGTTTTTAGTTATTTGTTACAATTCAATAATGGCAAGTGAGGGGAGCTTCTCGATGCGCCCCAAATTGTCTTGTACAAGATTCACCTCTTTTTTGACGTTAGTGTTATTAATTTCATTTGAGACTGTGCTCCTCTCGACAGTGAGCAACTGTACTAAGACTTTTGTTGTATATTGGAACACAACAAATTCAATGTAAGTATTTTTAATTTTTATTTAGGTGTTAGATTAGTGGGAATTGTTGATGGGAGGATCCGAAGATGTCGGCAGGTGAGTTGGACGCTTTGTCCTAAGAAGCAAGCCTTCCTCCTGGCCTTGCTCACAAAACTATAGAAAAAAGTTGGAGACTCGTTTTCAGAGTAGTTGGTTGGCCAGGGGCGCTTAATCATAGCTTACTTGGGACGTAACTGGTCGACCAAACGCGATTTTCTTGGATTTTTCATTCTGTGAGGCTCTTCGTATTTGCTAAAGTCTCGACTTCACGAAGTCCTTACAGAATGGACCGTAGAACAGGCTTTTAGGCTTCCCTCTGCCATATCTTTTCTTTCTTTTCCTCGCCAACTAGTAGAATGTTCTTCTTCTCCTTCTTCTTTCTTTCTTATCCGAAAAAAACACGCCTAGCCGTTCCCCATAGCGTTTTTAATAAAAAAAATTCTTCGCGAAATATTTTTTTAAATAATTGCATAAAATTTTATTCTAATGACATATGTCATTTTTAAAACACCAAATTTATTATAAATTTTATTATTATTATTATTATTATAAAAAAAAAAAAAAAGATAAAGTTGTTAGGGATCAGAAAAATACCGGCGTTTTAAAAAATACACTGAAAAGTGATTTATTGAAATTTGAATATTTAAATATTAAATATAAAATAAATTTTCAATTAATAACCTGAAATTGAAAAACAAAATAAAATCACTGCAATTGCTTTTTTTTTTTTTTCGAAATATAAAACTTTCGTTTTTGAACTACCGAATGTTTGCGCGAGAATATTTTTTAAAGCAAAAAAGTAAGTGGGAGTAATTTTGTTTTATTCAAAAATTTCTAGTAGGCTTTCTTTTAGTCACTTTTAAAAAGATGAGATGGTATGAAGTTCTCATCAAAATGAACTTCTCCTAAGATAGGGGGGGAGGGGGGTAAAAGAGAGAGAGAGATGTAAGTTTTTTTTTGGTATTAACTAAATATATAAATATAATAATGCATATGTACGATAATATATTATTAAATCATGTTTTTTTCTCTATATTTAATAAACAATTTCAATCAGAGGAATATTTTGCAATTTCTTTAAACATTCAATTAAAAAAATATTGATGACGATGAATATGTAAGAACCCTTTATTTTATTAACATAAACCCTTAATTTTTGGGCATTTAGCGACTGTATGCTATTTTTTGAATAAAGATTCCTTTTTGTCACTAATAAATTTCAACATAGAATTTTCCGCCGGATGTGAAAAATTTAACTTTAAATTTACCCTTATTTAATTTAATTTTTCAAAAAAATATAGATTTATAACCAAAGAAGTTAGAATTTTTGTTCATTTAAAAAATGTGCCTGAAATCACTAAGGGATCAATATGGTTAAAATAATTTCAAAATTTTATAAAAAAAAAAAAAAAAACATTGTATTACTTTCCCCAAAATTAAAAAGTTAATTTTAATCTTCTAATTATTTCTTTTCGGAATTTAAATTATTTTTTTTTTTTTTTAAAGTAACTATCTTCTTTTTTTTTGTAATATTATTTTATTTATCATCAGGGAATTTAAAATTAAATATCATAAATAATCATTAATAATGAGAGAGAAAAAGTTATCTAATCTCGAATGAGAAGAAACTTTCTAAAATTAATGAATTATTGAAATTTAATTTACCGTAATAAATTTTTAAATCAATTTTTTATTGATTTTTCTTGTCTCTCCATAATAATAGAAATTCAAACTTTTTTTTATTGATTTAATTAAATTAGAGCAACATTTAAAATTTTTTGACAGAAATCATTATCTAATATAAATTTCATTTATCCAAAAAAAAAAGATCTCAAATTTTACGACCAATTTTTTCCTAAATAAATCAAAAGATTTCTTATGAATTTCTAATTGAAGGGATCATTTTATTTTTAATCAATGTCTCTTGGTAGAATATCCCTATCAAATTTATATTTATATTCATATTAAATGATCATAATATCATTCGAAAGGAAAAAAAATCGTATCGACAAGTTGTCAAAAATTAATGATTCCTAGAGAAGGGAGAATAAGGGTATGGAAGGCAAAATTTTTGTTATTTGAGACAAAAGCTTTAGAGGTTAAATCTAAAAAAAGAAAATTTGAAATTTTTAAAAAAGAGATTAATTATTAATTATTAATTTTCTAATTTGTTTCATATATAGAGGCCAATTGTTAATTTATAAAATTTTTCCTTTGTGGTCGGAGTGAATTTGAGCAGAGAAATATTGATAAATGTAATTTTTCCATTTGGCCAAATTAAGGGGGAAAAAAATTATTTAAATTCTGTCAGTGCATTGTTACGTAAAGATCTTAAGAAATGAAGCATTCAGAATGAAGGATGGTTAAATACATTTTCTGAATTTCTGTAAATTTTAAGCCCGTATTCAGAAACATTCCTAAGAAAAATCTTAACCTAAGAGAAGTTTTCTAGGTTTTTTTTATATATAGAATTTTTTTTCTTTATTTTTAATTAGAAGAATTAAAGATGTTTGTATTGGGCGAGAAATATTTTAATATAATAAAAAAAACACCCCATAATGTTTCTGAATGCGGGCCTAAAATTTAAATAATCACTCTGAATTATGAATAGCTCAATTCTTAATAATAAATTAAATATTTCTTAGATATTAACTTAAAAAACTTTGGACAATACTATTTCAATTAAATTCACACTAAAAAAATTCAAATATTTCGCCCATAATGTAAATTAAATTGAAATCATTTGTATTTGCTAAAGTCCTATAGTTAAATATATATTAATAAAAGAAATATATAAATATTTCTTTATTGAGTTAAGGGTTTTTTGAGGATTTTCCCTTATACCTTTTAATTCAAAAAATAAGTCATAAATTTGTCCCGAATAGGAATATATTTATGCATATAAAATATAATTTTCAATTTTATGTAAATATATTATATTTAAATAATTGTTTATATTGTAATAAACTCTTCATTTCTCAATTAACTATAAATAAAACAATCAAAAGCGAAAATTATTAGGTGTGTGGAATTTTTTAAATAAGACTATTTATTTCGGTGTATAAAATTCATCTAAATAAATAATTATTGCCATTTTAAAAATTTTATGTTTTATTTGATTCACAAATTGAAAGTGTAAATAATCGAGTATTAAGTGTTTAAAAACTTTTGCGTTGGTTCCAAATGCCCTTCTTATTACGGTCGCCTATAAAAAATCTCAAATCACAATAAAAATTGGAATTTTTTTAAAGACAAATTTTCCTCTCAGTATTTTTTATTTGTAACTCTAATTTTTATTTATTTATTTATCCATTGAAAAAGCTTTTAAAGGAGAAGTTTATTATTGAAAAGATCAATGTTATAATAAAATATTTTTAATGATTTTTATTTCTAACGATTTATAGATTTTTTTTTTTTTTTGTGAATATCTCAACTTCGAAATGTCTTTTGAAATAAAAAAAAATCATTAAAAATTAAAGAAATGAATTATTATGACGTAGATGATATATACTCTCTCTATGACACATATTTTATTTTCTTAAATCCATTTTTATGTGAAATCCTTCAGTATTTTTATAGGTAATACTATTTAAATAAATTACTAGTCAAGATTGTGAATTTAGTATTTTCAATATTAGATTTATATTTAAGTCATTATAGTGACAAAAACATGAAGAATGCATTTGGAAAGGTTTAAATATGGCACCACTTAGGTTGAAATATTTTTTTTTAATTTTTTTTATTTGATTCAAAATGAATTTTTCAATTTGAACGTTAAATTGGACGATTTATAAATTAATATCCTAAAAGTTGAAATTTCTCTTTAATTTTAAACTAAACTTCTCGGATTTATCGAGAGAAGATTTTCAAAAATAAAATAAAGACTGTATAATGATGATGATGAGTATCAACATCGAAAAAATAAAATATTTTTATTATATTTTTATAAAAATATTTTAATGGAAGAATATTTTATAATTTAAAAATTTCTCTATAAAGCATGTCTAAATGCCTTGAAATGGGTAGTATATATAAATTGGTATCTTGCATCTTTGAAAAAGCATCGAGGTTATTAACATAAATAACAGAGAATTCGTATCTTGATTATTACAAAGTATTGGTAATTTTTTGGTTGCTTGGACTTGTCAAAGAGTATCTCCTTAGCGGAGGTATATATTCTTTGACTGGCTATGGCATTGGAGACTTGAATGCTGATGTTGGCCGGCGCTTAGCATCTTCCATGGCTAGGATGCGCCCATTGCGGCCAAAAACCGGTGTTGAACCGAACAAAAGGAGAGAAACGAGCCAAGCAGGCAACAACCAGAGAAGAAGATAGCTAGACAGGCCAAAGTCAGGGAAAAAGAAAGTAACTGCTGTGAAGTTAACAACACAACGCACCTCGTTGCATTTCTTGCCAACCTTGTAAAACGTAGCCAAGCTTCGGGTCGCAGACACATTAATTAAAAACAAATTGCTAATATTAAAACATTCCTCCTGCTTCGCTTCTTTTTTTTCGTTCAATTAATTTGTCTTTATCTAAAATATACAATTATTGCCACCTTTCACCTAATTAATTTATTTTTTGACCATAGTAAATATACATATATATCAAAATATATTATAATTTGAACTTGGAAAAAGGTATTGACAAACGTTAATTTTAAACCACCCTCTATTTGATTAAATACATGGTGGATTTCAAATTTTTTTTTTTTTTTTAACTTACAAAATATTTTATTTATCAAGCGTTCAATTAAAATAATAAACACCTGGTGAATCTTAATAAAGATAAACCCCTTCCATGCTCACAAGTTTGTTTTACTTGAAAAAAAAATCCATAGGCTTTTATTTCAGATAATTAATTTCATATTGTATTATAGATTTAATACTTCCTTTCATTCAAAAAAAATTTTTTTTGTATAATAAAAGCAATGAACCCTTTCAAGGAAAAGAATTTTTTTATTTTCAACCAAACAACATACACATTTTTTTTTATTTAAAAAAGCAACTTACAAATTCTTTCTTTTCCTCTAAAGTAGAGACAATAACATCTAAACTTTAAAACTATTTATTTAAGATGATCAAATTTACTATTTTTTTATTCTATTATCAAATCACAAATAAATATCATTTATTTAGAGGTTGTGGAACGAATTTTTTATAGAGGTGTCTCAACCAAATTATTTGCCTTTTTCTTTCTTTCCTCGACCAAATTTTTTCAGTCATCTAATTTTTTATTTAGCAGTCAATTTCAACCGTAAATATGTTTAATCCCTACCTACAATTTATTAACAAATTTATTTTAGGACTTAGGTATGTATTCAGGAAGTATATTCTGCTATTTTATACAATATCTTGATTTAAAAATGTTCTTAAGTAGCTTATTCTACGGTTTCTTAGTTATACAATCAAGAAAAATTTTAACTCAAGAAATTCTATAAAAAAAAAAGTAGAAAATCCTCTAATTTAAATTTTCGTAGGAGTGTTTGTGAATATGACAATTTATTCAACTCAAAGAGCATTTCTCTTTGCCTTTTGAACATCAAATCAAAATTTTATCCTCAAAAATAATTCTATTTTTTTATTTTTTTTTTTTTTTAAATAGAATTAGATGTAAGAAATGCGGGCGATAAATTTTTTATTTCCTAGTAAATTTTCTTTCATGTATTATTAAAATTATTCAAACGAATCGATAAAAGTCTAAAAAATGATTAATCAATGAATATACAGCTCAGCTTGCTTAAATAATTATATTCACATTTAGGCACTTGGCAGGTTCCTCTTATATATCCCAAAGATCTCAACGGGCTCCAGGCAAAATATTAATTGACTTCCACACCTAGTTCGAAACCCAAATCATATTTGATCTTTTCGCATTCTAAAAAAATTTTTTTAATTTACTCTTTCTTTCGATTTAAATTTATTTAGAGTTCCAAACCACCCGGTAAATTTTTCCCTATTAATTAATAAAATGTTTTAAAAAAATCTCTGAATGACTTTTTATTTATTCATCTATGAGAATGTATCAATATTTTTTTAATTCTTCTTCACATGAAATTTCACAAATTTTTTTTTAATTCAAATAAGATAAATGTGACTTATTTAATAAAAATTTCAATAATAAATATTCCAGGAATATAATAATTTATATAACCTCTGGGTTTTTCAAATAGACATTTGAATCCTTATCTAAATGTAAATTTTTCAGAAAAATAAAATTATCTTCATCATAAAATTAGCAAACAGTTAACCCGATTGCTATGTATTAAGCGGAACAATAAATTCGGACACGTATAGAAATTCAAAATGGGATTTTTAAAAGTTTATTAAAAATCATTCTTCAATTGCCTAATAGTCAAACTTTTTTATTTAAGTAAACAAACATGTGGTTTTTAATATGAATTGTTTACTTATTAAACTTTGAGGTTTTTCTAATAAATACCAAAAAAAATAAAGGTCTCACTCATTAAAAGAGTCAAGGAGTTTATTTTTGAGTTATACCATCTCACTTTTTTAAACTATAAAACTGGCAGAGTATTATAATATATAAAAGGAAGTCAAGAAAATTTTACTTGAGTTAATACAGAGTAGTATAATATTAAATTTCTTCTCTCAATTTTCAAAAATTATTTAAAAATTTGTGATGAACTTTATATAAGAGGTCTCCCTCGAAAATTATTAAAGTATTTTTATATGTAAAATTAAGAGGAGAATTTTATTTTGTTCATTAATACAATGAAGAAGAAATATTATTAGAAAAAAAGAAAGTATTTTCTTGGAAAAGTTTCATTTATTTTTGCAAAGAGATAGTATCATTTTAGAATAGGCCAACTTTTTCTACGAATTCATTAAGGCTAAAATTGTTTATTAGGACATTTTCAATTTTTTTTTTTGTTTTTGACAATATCTCTAATAAGATAAAAGAGATGACTGACTGTGCAGTAGGTACATGGCATTTCATAAAAACAAAGATCTAAGAAAGGCAAAAATATTTAAATATTTTGGCGCATATTTACTTTTAATATATATAGCATCGAAATACTTGATTAAATGCGAAACTAATTAGTTTTGAAATTAATAAAGCTAAATTATTTTTTAAACTAATTAGTTTTTTATGACTCGGGTTTTTTTTTAAGGAAGAATCTAATAAAGACTAATCAACCATTAAGAATTGGATTTATCTAAAAAAATTTTAATTCAATATATTTTCCATGAAAAAATAAATCTTTAAATCCTTTAGAGTCTGATTTTTTACTTTTTAAAATCTTAACGAAAATGTGTTCTATTTCATTGTAGAAGAATGTCATAAAAGTGATTCACCCTCCCGGTCCTGAGAAAATTTTGCTAATTACAGTAATTTTTAATTTGATTGAACTTTTTTTATAGTCAAAAATAGATCCTATTTTGCCAACCTTGTGACTTGTTTAAAAATACCAACAAAGTTTTGCTAGCTAATTGCCACAATTATTTGTTTGAGCGTTTTTTCTTTTGTTAAAAATAGATCTTATTTAGAATATATTTTAATAATTATCTCTATTAGCACTTTCTTTCATAGACCGGTCCCCTTTATGAAACCCAGCCACCTGGGATAGAACTCAGCCTCCCTCCTCTACCTCTCGATCGATTATATATTATCTAAATATAAATAATTTATTTCCTATACTTGATAGATAAATATATGAATAGATAAATTAAATCATAAAGAGGAAGCTTTTTTTTTTTTTTTTTTTTTTTTTTATATGACAAATAAAAAAACAAATGATGAAAATTATTCTATTTACCTTGAAAGAATGATCAAAGACATTTCACTTGTTTCTTGGTTATTTCAGGAACTAATTTATTAATAAACGAATTAATTTCAAACACTTAAAATAATTACTTTTATAATTAAATGATGGAAAACACTCAGAAACATTCTCACAGCCGATACGACAATCGAAAAAGTTAGTTCAAGTGAAGTGAGGGCGCAGCGAGCGCTGCCGGCCAACAACCAACAATGACCACTCAACTCAAATCAGATATTAAATTTAAAAAAAAAATAATATTTTTATTCAAGCTGACCACTAAAATCAAATCAAATTAAACAATACTTTCTCACTATATATTTCATATATATGTAATAGAAAGTAAAAATAATTATTTCTTCTTCAATTAATTTTTAGTGACATAAAGAAATTGGAAATATATTATTTTTAAATAAAATTATTGAAAATGTCATATTTATTATAATTTTGTGGGTTTTAAATCAGGATATAGGGCAAAATCAATTAATAAG
>JAAAKE020152848.1:0-12556 GCA_010014785.2 Anisolabis maritima
AATAACATTATAAAAATATAATTTTCTTTCTTCTATTGAATAAGAATGAAATGAGCCGGCTATACTTTGATCTGGCATTCTTTCACAAATATGTTGAGTGCCTTGATTGTGATTTCTTTTGACTTTTGCAGAATATGGATGTGAGATGGAGGATCCCGGAAATGTGATTCTATTACTTTTTTCACTTTTGTTCTCTGATAATTGTACATTGGACAAGAAAATATCAAATGTTCTAGTGTTGCTAGAGAAAGGGAACAGGCGTAGAGGTTTGAAGGAGTAACATTTTAATATTAAATGAATTGATAAAAATATATTTTTATTTTTGAGAATTAAAAAATTTTTTTTGCTATTTTAAAGGTTCAAATGTTAAAATGTTCCATATACATTTGGGAGTTGATGGATATAAGGGTAGCCACTCTCACCCTTTATCTCTCCTGAAATCTAATTAAATAAATTAACTTCTAAATAATTTAACTTCTTAATGAAAGAAGTATTTATTTAAAATAAATATTTAAAAAATATATATTTTTTCTATTGTAATTTATTATTATCTCAAATGACGTTTTTTAGATTAACGTCATTTGATAAGCTGAAGCTTGTTATTTGAATATTTCTTTCAAGAGTGTAACATTTTTATTTCATTTTTTTTATTGGTATGATAAAAATATAATTAATAAAATATATTTTCGAATTTTTTCTCATTAAAAATATATTGCAATTTTTTAATTTCAAATATTATGTTATATTTCTTTCTTTAGAAATTTATGGAGATAGTAATTTTTAGTCATTTAAATAAAATAAAAAACCTATTTTCCCTCTTTATCAATTAACGTTTTATTATTAGTTTCTCTTATATTTACATGTCAAATAGATAAATACAATAATCTTGCCAAAATTTTGTAATCGCAAAAAATTCGATGTCGGCATTTCAAAGGAAATACACTTTTTGAGGTATCTGAGTCTAAAAAAATGGGTTTTACAAAAAGATCTGTCTGTCTCTCTATGAACAAAATATCTCAAAAATGAAAAAACTAAGATTTCTAATCCTGCAAAAATTTTTTAAAAAACAAAAAAAAATTTTCCAGGGTCAGACTATACAGTGATGAAGATATGCAGTTGCTTTCGAAACTTTGAAAATAACTCCGTAAACCTTTAAAATTTAATTCTTTAATAAAATATATTTAGGTGCTAGAAAGAAGCCTACACTATCGTATAAATTAAAATTCATAGTATTCGGTGAGTTTTTCCGAAATAATATTTAATTTCATATATATATAATGTTATTTTTGCTCAACTCATTAAAATCTATCCACTATTTTAATCCTTTCCAAGCTCTGAGAAAGATCTCGACTCGCGACCTAAACGACGACTGGAAAACTATTCTAATTTTTCTTTACTCTAGCTGCCCTTACTATCCTACTTTTCTACACCTCTACCTTTCCATCACCTACTCTTTTTATAAAGTGTTATATTTGAACTATTTTATCCGATTAGATTTTTGAGGTTAATTACGGAGTTGAGGGTTTGGTGCCCTTTAAATGAGTCTAAATATCTGGAAATCCCGGGATAATCCCACCAATCAAAAATATAAAACATATTTAAATAAAGCTTAGACTAGCCATGGTTCCATACTTAAGACATCATTAGCTTCAAATAAAATATTTCATAATATTAATTGGTTTTCCATTAAAAAAAAAATTATAATAAATATAATATAATATCGAAAAAAATTTAATTTTTCTATATATTGGCCACTCAATTAATTTTTAAGATCGCTTTTTTTGGCTAAATACCAAATAAATGAAAAAAAATATTCGTTAGTTGTAGTAACATATGATATTTTGCAAGCACTTCAATTTTGCATTTCAAAGGAAAGAATACCGACACCCACAAATGTGTTTGGGAAATAATAAATTGGAAATATACACAGGCTATATTGTTATATGTATTGAATAAAAAATAATCTATCATTTACATGAGGTAACCCCATCTGGTCTTAACTCTTCTTTTTATATAGATTTATTTATCAGAAAATATCTTTGATAATCTCTTAGCACGGAAAAATATTTTATAGACATTCAATCATTAATAATAATCAAAAATATTTTAAAATAAATTATATGAATACTTCACATAATTTTTTTTTCTTTGTTTTTGATAAATGTTTTTATTGACATTAAATAGACTTTAATCAAACTTTATTCATATCTTGTTCAATGACATTTTTATTGAAATATATCTTAATCAAATTAAACCCATTTAAATCTTCAAAAAACGATCATTGGTCTAGGTGTTTAAATTCTTTTTTTTTTTTTATAGCTAATTTGAATTCATTTAAAGTTATTAGTCCCTTTTCGCATCACATTATAATTTTTTTGGGTCCATATACGACAGAATTTAATTCATCCTAAAAATGTTTTGTTATTTAGTAAACATTTACTCATCAAAGAAAAAAATTAATGGATTCGGGTGTCACTTAAGATCTCTGCACAATATAAAAATTTGGGTAGAAGACGAAGAAAGAATAATCAGGAGAAAAATAAAACATTTAAATTTTTAGTTGACCTTTCCGGGTGAAGTCTTACCCTTTGTTATATAAAAAATATTATTCAAATATTTTATATATAATACAATAAAACTGACGCAATTTCTGATTTTGAAGAAGGGCATAAGTTGCGTCCGTAACGTCGACCTAAAATTGATCTGTTTTATTTTTCTCTTCTGTGCACTATCCTTTCTTCGACTTCTATCAAAATTTTAAGAATATACGGAAATCCTTTGGTTTTAAGTGGCACTGGAATCCATTAATTTTTCGTCGCAAACGTACGTTACCTTCAAAAAGAGCAAAAAATTTGAGAAAAGAAAAATTAGGCAGAATCCGAAAAATATAAGGATGTCGCATTGTGAAAATGCAGGAACTGGACAATCGAAGCTTTTCTTTTTCTTTTTGGCATCACTAATAAATTCCAAAATTTATAAGATTTTCTTTGTGGGCTGCTAAAGATTGCTTCGAGGTTTCTCGAGGGCAGATTGGAGAGAGGGAGAGGGTTGCAATTTTTCTCAAACATTTTTGAAAATGATCCTTTAAAATGTAAAATTGCCCCAGAATAAAATTTAAAAAATATGACTTAATGGAAAATTATTAAATGATTTCATTTGTGGAGGAGAGAGCATCCCATACCCAGGCCTAGAGAGTCTGAATTCTCTTTTTTATTTAAGTCACAACCCCAGACCAAAGAACCCTTTATTTTCTCCAAAAAATGTTGAAATAATGCAGGCCTAATATTTTCATGAAAATAAATTTTTATTTTTAGATTCTTTTTAAAAACAATAAATATTAATGGATGGAAAGCATAGGACAAAGGGGTTGAATTTTTTGCAAATTTCTCTTTAGAAAAAGAAAAAACTAATTATTCCTTTGATTGTTGATGAGGATTGTGGCAAAGGGCAAATACAAACAGAATAATTGAGATTTTTCTCTGGTTATTCCGCTGCTTGTTCCTTTGACGAGAATGGATTACGAGATTTTATTATTTTCGTTAAGTTTTTTAATAAATTAATTTTCATATGAGCTACCACCAAACACCAAATGAAAACATTTTTTAAAGGATTTGAAAAAAGCTTGTAATTTAGTGGATTTTTAAGAGTATAAGAAAATAGGAATTTTTTATCTTTTCCAAAAATTTTATCTTACCAAAAATAATCATTGAAAATTTTTTATGCAAATGAAAAACAAATGTATTATCAAACTTCCCCCATGTTTTTTTAGATTAATTATTTTTATCTTATTTTCTGATATTTATAAAGTAATATTTTAGAAATAAGCTCTCTCTAAATTTTAAATGTGTATTTGGTTGCAGATTCAGGGGTGAAATTTCTTTATAATTATAGAAATGTTTATCATTATTTACTCTCTCTTAGACTAGTTATTGGAATTATACTTTTGTATCAATTTTTTATATAAAATATAACATTTTTAGGTCTCCTAAAATCAAAAAATTATAATCTCTTTCAGTATATGTGAACACGTCAGGAAAAAGTAAAATATTCAAATTTTATTTTCATTTTTTACATTTTGTTTATTAAAAGAGAATTGGATACGAATTGGGTTAACAGTAAGAGACTAAAAACTATCACTTTACTCGGAATTTTTTTAAAGCTCTATATTCACTTCTAAACCCTGAGATAACGAGTGTGGTCGCAAATGATAATTAAATTTTCTGAATAAAATCTAAAATATATTTGTAAATATATAAACAAAAAATAAAATAAAATGTTCTATATTCTATTCTAGGGCCATTCACACGCAATGACTTAGGAAAAAAAGGATTATAGACTTCTTTCAAAAGATTTGTCACTTTCCTGCAGTCCAAAACCATTTTTGAAAGAGTATCTGGTTCTTTGTGGATTTGACAAACTTTTTCTTAAAACTATAATAGGTCAGATTCAAAATAGAAATTATCTATAGAATAAAAGAAACTCGTGTGTTTCACTCTTGATATTTTTTATTCAACATAATCATTCCCATAATAAAAACAATTATATAACAGTCTTGAAGTACCCGGTCATTGTTCCCAAAATACATTTTTCCTTTTTCAATTATATATTGCATGGTACATCACAATTAATTAAAATTAAATAAAAAAAAACTCATCAAAATGGTTCCCTGGGGGTTTAAAGTGATTTTTTAATTATTTTTACCGATGGAAATTCTCAAATTTTATTAAAAAAAGCAAACTACATCGAATTAAAAATAAGAAACTAACTTTTAAGGGGGTTTATTATCTTCCAAGAGGTATATGATTTAAATCATAAAAATTGTTTCCTGTCCCTATAAAAGTGACAAATGCAAAAAAACGAGTTCGATATCTATTTATTTTGTCTCTGTAAATCTCACCGACGGAAAATGCGCTAAAAATGTGTTTGTACTCATAAAATCGGTTTAATTATTATTATTATTAGATAAACTCTGCTATAATCACCTTATAATTCTTACTAACCAAATAATGGTTTTGCAATTGATCAAAAAATAGATGAGAATTTAATACATAAATATTTAAATGCGAATATATATGGCCTAAATAAAATACAGTTATTAATTATTAAAAAAGCTTGGGCCTTAACCATATATCCCCTTGTTATTTAACATAGTCACCTGTATTTATTTATTTTACAATATTGTATTAGAGTAATTTTTAAATTATATATAATCCAAATATGGTTAATGAGTTAATATTAAGCAATTTAATCTTGAAACGTGCCTGAGGCTCAACCATTCATTCTTAGATACTAATCCCTTCCAACTCTCAGATAGCCACGAAAGCATACAAGATTCTCTCTAACTCTGAATCAATTTTGCCTTTTTTTCTTTTAACTATTTACCTAATTAAGCCATCGTATTTACCATTCAAGAATTAGATAAATTCCTTTAGTTAAAAAATAATTTTAAAAGTTTTATCTTAGATATTATATATATATATATATATTATATTATAGATATAAATAAATAAATAATATGATTTTTGATACCAGTTGATATTGAATTTAGGACGAGTTTTAATGGACAGTACCACAGTAAAAAATTTTTACTTTATCTTACCTATATATGTAATATATAATATATCGAAAGTAATAGGATGGCAAAAAAATTTCGGATCAACCCGTGAAAACACCAATTCACATATATCCAACCACAGAAAGTTTCCAAAACATATATGTGTATGTATGCATTTGTATTTTAAAGCATAAGCTGAGGGCAGCTAGGTTTGTTTTTGGACAATTTGATAGGTTTACTAGACCTACTTTAATGATTAGGTTGGGCTAGTTTATTAGAAAGGAGGGAATGGGCTAAATTGAAAGTTTAGGGCGTGTTATTGCGCGCAATGTTTCATCATGTTTTTATCTTTTTCTTTCGATGGAAATGAACATGTTATTTATTAATGAGCATTTATATTTTTTTTTCTTGTATTTTTTGTATTTGCTTTGTCAATTGTTTTTGTTTTGTGTTATGTAATTTATAAATTTGTATTTGTATTTGTTTGGACCTAAACAGGACTTGTGCCTCTAAGTAGGTCGTAAATAAATTTATTTATTTATTGACAAAAAAAAATTCATAATAAAAACCAAAATAGCCTATAGAATTAAAATTAATTATTCTCTTGATGCTATTAGCTAGAAGAAGGATGGAGGGTGTTCTATGCAAAATTTTATTAAAACAGGATGGATAGATTTCTGTGCATTTAGAAATAGATTTTGATTTTGGTAACTCTTTTTAATTAAAGGTATGAAAAAAAGTTTTACTAAGTGCTTTAATTCATGTCCCATTTGGTTTATCAGAGGAATAATAAAATTCACAAATTATGATTTTAAAAATCTGATGTGAAAAACGCACATCACACAACTTTATCTTATATAAGATTAAGAAAGATGAGTAATGTGCTACCACATCAGATTGCATCGGGCTAGCCGTTGCCAATTTAATACCAATTTAATCGATTTCGTTAGAGTAGCTTAAGAAACAAAGCGGATACTCCCGTTATTTACCTGTACAACTGCAATGATTGATTATATATCATATGAATAAAATCCATTTTGCAAGAGAAATACTTAGGTTGTAATAATATTTTTGATAGTTTTATTTCTCTCTAAATTTGAACAATTTCCATATACTGTCTATCTATATATTTATCGATTTTGTAAGTTATAATTAAAGGATTTAATGCATAAACCGGTCAGCTTCATTTTGAAAAATTTTACATTATTGACATTTTTTGCAATTCTCACTATATATTACATGTAAGAGAAAGTAAAAACAGATATTAAAAAATTTTTCTTTAAATAGTTTTCATTTGAATCAGATATAAATATTCAATATATACCTTAAAACGGACTTTACAAGTCATAGTTTACTCAAGATTTTTTGTAAGTGGCCCTGGGGAGTCATACCCAGGATCTCCAACCTACCCGAGGCATCGGGTCTGGTGTAAAGGAAGCAAACCGATATCCCCTGATAGCCTGTTGAGGATCGACTCTCCGGGGCCAGATGGTCATATAATCCACCACCAAAATCTTAAATTAATTTTTCTTTCTTTCGCTTGTTTTTAAAAATCTGAGTCTTCATAAAAAATTAAAGAAAAATCTGCCATTTAGTTTGATGTTTGAATACCTGAGCTAAAATATTTTTTTTTTTTATTCTTATTATTATTATCTTTACATCAGAAGTGATGCTGTCCGACGGGCCGGAATTATCTGATTGTCTTATATAATTAACATCTACATTTTAAATAGTTCCTACTTTTCGCTATTAATCAGCTAAAAAAAAAAGGAAAATACGAAATAAAACTTAAAATTTTTCTAATTGTCTTCTGTCTGTATTTTAAATTTTTCTTTGTTGGGAAAGAAAAGAAAGCTTGTCCGGCTCGGTATTAATAAATGTCCAATGAGAGACTGATCCAACTTTATCAACGCCCCCATTATAGGCAATTTATAAAAAAAATATTCTCTCGTTTTTCTCTAAATCATCTTCTGTTTAGAAAAAAAAAATCACTTTTATCATTCATTTCTCATCTCTTCTTTATTCTCTCCAGTTCCAGTTGGAACCTGTCGTAACGCCACAAAGACCAACGTCTCAAAGCTCCTTTGTACCCAGTGAGCCTTGAGAAGATCTTGATCCCATCGTGTCCGCGCAGTTCCTCTTCAGCATTTCCCGCCTAAAACTAGCTGCTTCTGTAAGTACATCTATAATTTAATTATGCTTATTTTTAATCTAATAAACATTCGGTTATAAAAATATTTAAGTAAAATACTAAATTGTTTTAAAGAATGAACTCATAAAGTTCAAATATTCTAATATTGTATTGGTCTATATTATTTGTTTTTTATATAAAAAATACACATTTTAGCTCTAAGATATGTTTTTGAATAAAAACCAGGCCCAATTGTTATTATTTAATTCCAGGCTGACATTTCGGTCTTAGACTGGGTTCCATCAGAGTTTAAGGGCCATTGATAATAGCTTCCTACTCATTTTATGATGAAGCTAAAAATAAATAAATGAAAATGCAGTCGAAATCATTTCTTTTATATAATCACTGCTAACGTTTCGGTCCCTTTACTACAACTGAACCTGAAACTGATGACAATCGAAACCGGTAGGTTAGCAATTTTTAAGGTTATATAATAGAACTAATCTCTGTTGCATTTTCAATTATTTATTTTTAACTTTGTCAACTTTTGTTATATTATTTTTCATTTCTCACTAACTTTCAGTTATAAAGTAAATTTATAAAATTTATTAATTTATAAGGCCCAAAGTTCATTGATTTCTATACATATGCAAGAATACATTCATTAAACAACTTCATTTCATTTTCATTATATGCAAAGTAATTACATCTTAAGAAATTTGAATAGGATGTATATTTATTTACAAATGATTTTTTCAATAATTTATTTTTTAAATTCAATTAAAAAATTTTTTTCAAAATATTTTCTATTTGATTTGTAATTCATTTTTTTTTAACTTTGGTTATTTTTGCTTTTGTTTCGAATGCCATAAGATTATTCTCCAATCAATTTCAATAGAAGTTCCCCTTCCCTCTTATTATCCATCATTTTTCTCATAACTTTTTTTTCTCATAAATATATTCAAATTAAGAATTTATTTATTTTTCTGATGTTATCTATATCAATATCACATTCTTTTGTTTTGAAATAAATATCCAATATATATATATATATTTTCAATAATTAAGATTTATAATTAAGATAGTTTGTAGTTGAGATTTGCCAGGCTACCCTCTCATATCTCATCTAATGAGTTTTTTTTTAATATTAGATTTCATTAATTAGCTGAAAATTATCTTATTTTGCAACTATATAATTATCATTTTTTATATGGAAAAATCAAGGTAGCTACTCAATTATAGCCGGAGGCACGAGAGAGAGAGAGAGAGGGGGGGGGGAGGGTTAGGGATAATCCTCCCTTTTGCATGTGTAAATAAATTAAAATAATTATTACTTTTTTATTCTTCTAAACCACTAAAATACAATAATAACCTTAGTAACAAATGTATCTATATAATAAATTAATTTTACAACAAGATTATCTTTAAAAGTGAGGACAATACTCCACTCACTATTCTTCTCACAAAAATTTTCTAATACCCCCCCCCCCCCTGCCTCCTTGAGGAATTTCAGACAGTGGCCTTGTATTAATACTTGGGCCCCTTCTATTTCCACTTGTACTTCATCATAATGCAATGTTAAATACGGGTCTAATTCAAAAGTCGAAATACACATATATATGTAAGAATATATACAATATACTGTATATTAGTATAGTATAGTATAATATACTAGCAGAGATTTTCTAAGCAAGAAACTAAAAGTGGTTCTTAACCAGGGCGCCGTTATTCCCAAGGGAATCTATAAAGGAAAGTCTCGAGCTCAGTAATATAAATGCAGATGTCTGAAGATTAATTACGCCATTTGCTCTATCGATCAAAAAATTTAAAAAATCCTGAGTTACATCATATTACTTTCCTTTATCTAACTAAGTAGTGCGATGTATTCTTAATTAACAGGCTTTTTAACCAAAAATTTGCTCCAGACATCTACTAGAAAAAATTTTAATAAATTTTATTTCTAAATTAACTTCGACATTTCGGTCACAATCTTTTTGCCTTCAGCAGAACGTTAACACTTATATATTTATTTCTTGATTCTTCTTCAATTGTAGTTTTGAACATTTCTATTAAAACGTCAACATTAATTTAAGGATAAAATTTATTAAACAAATTTTGCTTGGATTTGAAATAGTGATTTTTAAATAATACTCTAATAGATAGTAAAATTTACTATCACTATTTACATTTTCATTAATTTGACCTCCAAGGATTCGCTTAAATGCAAGTAACCCTTTCGAAAAACGAGCCCCACTTTCAGAAAGCGGTGAATTCTAAAGAGTCACTGAATTCTCAAACTCCAAGGCCTAAATACAAAAATAAAATAAATCACTATATAAAACTTGTGAAAAAGAGGTCAAACAAAAATATTTAATCTTAAACTTGGGACTCAAAAAGGATCCCCATTCCTCGCTTCTTCTCTTGCTTTCCAACTATTTATTATACAATAAAAAAAAATTCTAATATAAAGATGACAAAATATCTTCCGAAATTTCCTTCTTTTTTAGTATAATACATAACATTGTAAACCGGTACTTAAGACACTAAAATAGAGAAATCTATCTAGTTTAATGAGTATTTTTTGTATATTCTCACTAAATTCTATTTGATTCTGATCCCTTATTAGCTAGAATGAATATATCTTGGAGTTTTAATTAGCTTGTCTGGGGGTGGGAAAGGGGTGCAATTTACTCGAGCGGCTAATGCCCAAGTCTGAGGCACAGCAAGTCGGGTACAGTACCCTCAAGGGTACCCGAGGGTTTCTTGCAAGAACCCTCAGCCTCCACCAAAAGGCTAGATTAATTCGGCAATTTATAGAGCGACTGCTCTGCTCTACAGAGAGAGAGTAGAAAATAAAGAAAAAAACTCTTCTTGGGTAACAACAAGCCATGTATCAAACGCTGCAAGGCAGCTCCAGCTTCGCAGGCCCCATAAAAACAACCTTAAATGCATGCATCAATTTAGCATTCTGCAAGAGAGGCGCTTTGTCTAAAAAAGACAACATCTCTTTCTAGAAAAATTACCTTCTTTATTATGATTATATATCATATGAATAAAATCCATTTTGCAAGAGAAATACTTAGAGAATAATATATTTCTCCTCACTTTGATCGTTTTATAAATTTAAACAAATTAATATATTTTTTTTTTTTTTTTGGTTGTAATAATATTTTTGATAGTTTTATTTCTCTCTAAATTTGAACAATTTCCATATACTGTCTATCTATTTATTTATCGATTTTGTAAGTTATATAATTAAAGGAATTAATGTAAAAACCGGTCAGCTCTGTTTTTAAAAATTTTACATTATTGACAAAAATTGTTCATAGCTAACTTAACTGTAGCGTAACAGTGCGTTCCATTCGTAACAATATTTCATTTTTATGCCAGGTAGCGTACATTAAATTCCATACAAAGAAATTTTACAAAAATGGAGCTGCCCGAACCCTTCAATTATCTTTGTTTTATACCCTTAAATAAAATCCACTTGGTCAATCAAGAACGATAGTTTTTGTCTCATTTATTAAAATAATAATTTTATAACTTCAGTTCTTCGAATTTACTTCTTAGACAAGTAACAATCTAAGTCAGCGGTTCCTAAGGCGTACGTTTAAAGGTTCGAGAAATAAAAAAAAGCACTAGCGGAAGAGACATATTCTTGCAATAAAAGGGGCATAAAGTAAAATGCTGATTCATAATTATTCCCATACCCCTTTGCTCTCTTATTAAAACTAAAATTAAAGATTACACAATTGATACAATTTAAACGCAAGTCAATAAAAAATCAACTGCTGCTATAACTAAATAAAAAATTTATATGTTTTTTTGCAAATATTTCTAGGGGTATAGCAGTGTCGCAGACATAATATTATCTTGGATCGGGAGGATACAGGATATACATACTGTATACTAGTTAAAGAACCGAAATTGAGAAACAAAAGAGCTTTTAATAAATATTACATATTTACATATTCTATTATAAAATATATTTTGTAGAATATTTTATTGTAGTTTCTAAAAAAATTAACAATTTTTATTATTTTTTAATCTTCTCTCCTTGGTCATATGTGTCAGAGTCTGAAAAGTTGTGGACACACCAGCGAGTTAATTTCTTGGGATGAGTTCCCATTTCCTTTCCCAGGATAAGGGATTATTGATAAGGTTTTTTTTGCAATAGGGTGGATTTGAACGTAGGTTAACTCCAATTCACGATGGCTAAAAATATTTTCGGATATAGTCAGTGCAAAGTTTAGGTTATATTTAAATTTATCTTTCCCGGAGTACCATCTCTGGAAAATAAATTTCGAATGAGGAATAATCGAAAAAAAAAAACATTTGACGAGTTTAAACTCTTTCAAAAGCGCATTTCTTTCTTTCTCTTGGAAGAAAAGAAAATGATTAATTTATTTTTCAAATAGCCTAAACCTATGAATAATGTATTGGGCTCAGACTACTACTCAAAAATTACTGCTCATTTTATCATTAGTAAATTTAGATTTTCGATCTCTCTCGATTAATATGTTTAAAAAAATGAATGAATAAGTATTTAATCAGTCGGGATGTGTTGTTTATTCTGAATCCTCATAGAGGCTGTGGGATTGATCTAAAGAGCGACCGACCCTCAGGGGGTGGATTTGTATAAATTGTCCTCGTCCTTGTAAAAGCTTGCGAGGGCGATTGAGTCGTTGAGTCCTACCAAAGGGCTGGGAACCGGCGCATTCGTGTTGTGATAAGACACGCGCACAGACGAGAACCTCAATCTACCGCCCTTCTAGTCTCCGACGTGTGTTTAGATTGTCTGTAGGAATGAACAGACTGATGAGCATTTTTTTTTCTCAGAACAATGTAAACACTCAGTCATATGAAAAAAA
>JAAAKE020152859.1:0-12555 GCA_010014785.2 Anisolabis maritima
CTTTTTATTTTTAAATACGCCCTAATTATTCTGATTAAAAACATTTTTAAAAACAATGAAAACACTAAGTAGTCGTAAAATTATATTATTAGAAGAAGCGTGATATATTATTTGCTATAGGAATTATTTAAATTTTCATTTTGGTCCATATTATTCAATTTTTCAAATAAAAATTGTCAATTGGATAATTTTTAAAAGATTTCTGTTTCTTCTTAATTGTATTAATAATAAAAAGGCACTTATAAATCTGAACAGACGGATTAAGCCCCTAGCGGCTCCTTTAAATTTGGGGCTTCATTTATGCCGTATAAAAAAAAACGGGCACTACATGTTTACTTCAACGAGAAATCCCAGCTCTAGTCATATAACTTGTTTCTCTTTTCATCAATGTCTCTTGCTAAGGGAAACCAGTGAATATGGATAAATAATAAGGGGGAGGGCAAGCCCAAATAAGCAAAAGATCCACAGAAATATTGTACATACATGTTTGTCTCTTTCATAGTAGAGCCTTTTTTATAAGAAATTATATAAAATTACTAAGCAAAAAAATTTTCGCCCTCTGGCTAAAAAGTGGTCGCTCCCCTCCCCCCTAAGATGCTCAATTATGCAGATAAGAAACATTGGAATATTTTTTTTTAAAGTATTTTTTTCGCATCTGATGCCATTTACAAGTAGACTCTGTCCTTATTTATTTGTATTAATTGGTGGCCAATATAATATAAATAAATTTTTGTCGCTCAGGATGGAAAGCGGATCACTGGCCTTTTAGTACATGAAGCGAGACCTCCAGGAGAGGGCAGAAATATATTTTATTTCATGAACTATTTCATCCTTATATGAGGTGGGGTTGAGAAATTCCCCCACTCTCTTTATTTCATACCTCATTCATTCTGAGCTTAAAAAAAAATTTCGAATTTTTTTTGAGGATCATATTTTTTCTAATTGGAATTTTCGTTTGAACTTCTTTTATAAATCCCTTTCTTTGATATTTTTCTAAAAAGCAGATTCCAGATTCCGTTTCATATTTTTTCTTTCTTTCTCATCTTAAATTTTATTATTCCATATTACAATCCTAATATAATCTCAAATATTAATAATTTTGTTTTTCAGCAAGCAGCTCTGTTATATTATTCTGAAACATAATAAAATTTACATCCCAAACATATGATCTAATTAAAACATTTAAAACGATTTATTTCATCATAAATAAACAAGGTAGTATTAATTTAAAAATAACCTATGTATATAATTAGCATAAATTTACTTCTAAAAATATTTTTTTAATTAAAGAAGAGAATAAATCTCTCACCCTTGTCATTTATTAAAATATAACATTTTTTGGGATAGGAGGGGGGAAAGTATACAGCATATGAGTATGATTCAAATAAAAACATTAATTATTTATTATAAGGCAAATGAGGAAACCCAGAAAAATTATACATATATCATTTCCGGAAATTGTCCCCATGATCTGCTGCACCGCAGTTTTCTCCTCTTCATGGCTTTGGAAATACTTACCTCCCATCGCCATCGCTTCTTGTAAACTTTCTAAACCACGATGACCCGGGACACACACGAATTCCAGTACTAAACTTTCATTCTGCGATGATTTTAAACTGGTTTAACATCTTCACTACTCAAACGCATAACATGGTGCAAATCGACAATAGAACGGCCATCTTTGCACTGACTCTGCTTCCTTCTAACATGCTGCCACCTGTTGGTCATTCTGTCATCTCATTGCAACAGCCAAACCAATCGTACAACTTTTCGGTATTTTATGTATGAATTACCTTCATATTTATTTATTTTTTTATGTCAGCAAAAAAGAGGAGATGAATTATGAAATAAGCCTTTGAGGAACAGGAGAATATTGGAGAATATTAAACATTATTATGAAGAAAAATCGCTGATTCATAACATAACAAATTTGGTCTCAAAATCTCTAAGATGTATGGCAGAGAGATAAAGGCAGCTTGTAAAATGAAGCCTTAAAATACATAATTTAAATTAAAATAGCTTATTTCGAATTAAAGAATTTCATATCATTTTCTTCTGTGAATAAAAAGAAAGTTTTGACAAGATTCTCATTTTATTTTCGGTGATTTTTACGGCCGGATGCCCTTCCTGTTATCAACATGCACCTTTTCGATACAAGTGAACATTAGGCCTACATATAAAAAAAAAGTTAATCATCCTCGTATTAAATTAAAAAAAAAAAAAACTCTAATGTGAAATATTCAGTCCTATCCATCATACAAGATTTTATAATTCATAAGAAAGGGACAAAAGAAAAACTAGAACTTCCGAGACCGATATATTTGACCTTTTTTTAGAGATGCCTCGTATTAAAAACTTTTTGTTTGAAAAAACTTGCAAAATCTTTTGTTTGTCGATTTGATGTAAAAAATTCATATATTAATATTTCGTTTGACTCACGAGAAATAGCTATATTTTCTCTCCCTCTTCTCCTTATACATATCTATTTTCATCCTGGCCCTCTCACCCCAATTAAGAGTTTGAGAGTAGATTGTCACCCTTTTCCTAAAGTCTCTTTTAGAGTATACAAATATAATTACTTTATAAATATAAATAGCTTGATGGGAGCCCTAATAAAGGAAACGTTTAGCAAAGAAGAGAACACGAGATGACGTTGCATGTTAGAAAAGGGCTCCATCGAGCAAAGCAAGAAAGGGGCAGCTATGAATATCGGAGCCAAAACTCTGGGGTGAACGTACTCACTGACGTCATCCTGTGTTACATATATGCAGGATGTAGAACTGTATGTGTGCGTGTGTGTGTGGGTGTGAGTGTGTTTATCCGGCGACCTTCCTCAAAGTCAGAGCGAGTCTCGCGAGCGCAAAAGGTCGGCCTATATATAGTCCCCCTTGGTCCCCCTGGACCCCCTAGTCCCCTCGACCTCCTGCTTTTTCCTTCAGCACCCGGTTGGTTTTTTCTCTCCCTCCTTTCATTCTCCCCTTAAGTCGTTGAAAAAACATAGTTCTTGTTCTTTTAAATTATTAACCTAGAAAAGAGGACTCATATTATAATTAGAAAACAATTTATGATGTTTACTCTTTTGAAAAATTAAATTAAAATGATGGTTTTATATTTAGATGGAATTCTATAAATATAGCCTTTAAAATAGGCCTTTTAAATATGAAATATTTTTTCTTGCTAAGTTTATAATCTTTTGTAGGTGTCAGATATTGCCTCGTTGTTGTTGCACTAGGGGCTATACTGGAGTGGTTTCTGTTCCTTTCCCACGTGAGATTACTGATAGAGTTGACAATTCTTTTTTGTATGGTAGATTAGAACAAATCAAGAATAGAAGTTTAGCTATAATAATGAATAATAATCATTCTTATCCTTCTTTTTTTGGTTTTCGAGATCAGCATATCGGAGGCAGATGCGACCGAGAGAAGCAAGCCGGCCCGCCGTCCAAAGCTTGACTTCATAGTCACCATCAAAGTACTTATGAGATGTGAGCCCCTAAGTATAAATAATAATTTAGCTATTTATTTATTATTTTTACAAATATTTTAATAACTTCGGAGTTCAAAAATGCTACGAATAGGTCAAACTATCACACTCTAGGTATAGTTTGTCCAAGCGAGAGTGACTCGACTCTGAGTCTGGGGCCTTCAGGATAAATAGACAAATTGATAATATCACTAATTATCTCATATGAAAAAACATGTCAAAAAATCTAGTGCGATTGGAAACATCAGATTTTCTTTTATCTCAAGCTTAGCAAAATAATATCCAAATAAAAAATTAATTATAATTTAATATAGTAAGGAGATCTTTGATTAAAAGGCTTTTATAATTCTAATTCGAGCTCTGTCCCTTAGAGTAGAGATAAAGGCCACGTACCAGTGGTTTCCAATCCTGAGAGACAAAAATTTATTTAGAGATATGTGAAAAGGGAGAAAGTCAGCCAGTAGGGCAGCCTCTATCGAAATAAAATTCCCAAAATATGAAACGTTTGCTTTAATTTGATAAAGCCATCATCAGTCATTAGGGCTGAAATGAGCAATAAAATTAAAAAACATAACTTTGCAAAATAAATAATAACTTAGAGTATATACAGATTCAATGTATAAGACATTAAAATAGCAGATTTTTTTATGCAATCTGACCATCAGTATTTTGCAAAATTGACATATAACAATTATTAAATCCTATGCAAACAGTCTGATAGTTGAGAGCTCTATGGCCATAGGTCTTAATGAAGCATTTTTCAGACCACCAGACGTTTACAGGTATTGTTTATCTTCATCAGAACGATGGCTCTTCAAAATCTTTTTTATTTAATAACAAAGATAAGATAGCCATGAGCAACAGAATTATTTTCTTATTTAAGTGCCTGGATTGCCCTCACACCTCCAGCGTTTATTTGGGCCAGACCTCTTCTAGATTCTCTCAAAGAAAAAGGGAGCATGAAAAATCTTCAACTGCCCTTAGTGCCCATACGATAAAAACAAAGCATGGATACGATTTTGGGGGAGCTATCATTCTGATGAAGATAGACAATATATGTATAAACTTCTGGAAGCTGAAAAATGCTTTATTAAGATCTATGGCCATAGAGCTCTCAACTATCAGACCGATTGCATATCACTTAGTAATTGTTACTTTCTAAATAATAACTTGTTTATATAAGAATAATTTTCTCGGGTCAAAGAAAAGATTTACATTTTGGCTTTTTATAATAATTTATATTTGTATAATGGGTCAGTGATCTCATCAAGATTGATGAATATTTATTTATTTTATTTGCTTGTAATTGATAAATAATTTTTATTCATTCTGAAGACTTCGCTTCATCAATTCTGATGAACATTAATTTATCTATATACACTTTATATATGTTATATATATTTTTGTGTATTGTAATATACAACAACTCTATCTGTGATTATAATGTCTTATATATACATTGAATCTGCATATATTGTAAGTTATTAATTTAAATTTATTGCTCATTTCAGCTCTAATGACTGATGATGGCTTTATCTAATTATCCGAAATGTTTCATATTTTGGGAGTTTTATTTTCATAGAGGCTACCTTACTTGCTCCCTTTTCACATATCTCTGATCTGTGTACAGCCACCTATCTCATCGTGAAAAAAAATTTATTTATATTATATTGGGTACCAATTTATATAAATAAGGACGGAGCCTAAATGGCCTCAGGTGCCGAAAAAGTCTGAAGAAAAATTCCAATCGATAAGCCGTTAAGCTGCAATCAAGTTTATAAATTCGCACAAATATATACAGACAAATTATCTAGTCACTTTTTTGAAATCATTTTCGAATACCGTATATACAATAAAATCCTGGATCCGAACGTTATAATGATAATTTTCGCCAAAAAAAACTTTTTTTAAAATCTCTTCGGCATCTGAGGCCATATAGACTAAATTACAAATATATTTTATTACAATACGTATTATCTAGGCATAATTATTTACATCAATTGGTAACCAAATTTATATTTATTTTTGTCCCATTCTGCCAATTTCCGAAATGGCTAAAAAAATAAATAATAAATAAAATAAATAAAAATCAAAAGGAGATATATTCTATGAGTGTCCTTTTTCATGAGCAAAGGGTATTTGAACTGAAAAATGCGATCTACTTTATTTTTATATGTCAAACAAGTCAACAGCGATTGTAGTTGCCTAACTCGCAGGAACTTCAAGTAAATTCCTAAGGCATTGGAATTGCATTCCTAAGGAATGGAAATTATTTATCTAAAAAAAAAAAAACAAACATTAAAATATAAAATCGCCCATTAAAAAAAAATATAGAAACAAATCATTCTGTTAAATTCTTTTTTTTTTTAAGCAACTATCTATTTTAGCAGGATTTTATTTTTAAGCAAATTCCTTTGAAATAAAATTAGCAAACTTGTTTTTTCAAAATAAAATTTGTTGATAAAAACGAAGTCAATGGACTCGAGTTTTCGTGTCCTGACCTAGCAACTTTTTACTATCTTTGTTTATTGGGTCGGTGCCGATCTCGAAGTCAACTCCTATCGCAAAAGCCTCTCCAATTCAATCCCTTTCTAATCATTTATGTGTAATCAAATAAAAAAAGCTTTTAGCTGAATTAATTTCTATGATGAGACTAAAATATAAAGGGCCTTTTTAAAACCTTTATATTCTTTAAAATACTGACGGCTCCTAAATCGTTAATCAAGAGGGGGATAAGGGGGGAAGGAATTGCAAAATTATTGATATGATGAAACTTCTTCCATTTTTAATTTTCCTTTTTTTTTTTTTGTCTATTTTCCTTACGGAGATAGTTTAAAAAGTAATTGAAGATACGACAAAAAGAAAAAAAAAATCAGGTCGGTCCATTGCAAAGTCTGATATAAGAGAACTCAATTTATGGTCATTAATCCATCTATGTATTCACTAGAGAGAATCCCTAAATATCTAATTTTTTATTTCACTTATTTTTATTTAATTTTTTGATTAAAAAAAAAATATTTTCAACAATTTTTTATTTTATTAATTGTTTAAGGATGTAATTTTATGAAAATCTTAATTTTTTATTATAAGGCATATGAGGAAATACAGACCAACTATATATATAATTTTTTGACGTGCAATAATTTCGTAAGTGCATTCATTCTTTTGATTGCCCCTCGTGCACCGCGCCTTTTCATCTCTTCGTTTTAAACTTTCTACTCCACTAGTACACTTGCTAGGGGCACACGTAATACACTTTCATCCTGCGTAAAATTTCAAGTGGTTCAAACCCCTTCACTATTCAAAAACTCATCATAGATCGCTGCTCCAACGCGATGCACATCGACAATGGAGCGGCGATTTTTGCACTGACGCTTCTTCCTTCTGTATTGCAGTAACATACTGCCACCTATTGGTCATTTTATGAACTACAAGGATAACTCTTGTAAACTGTCAAAATCATCATCATACAAATTTTAGGGATTTTTTAGAACACTTATTTTTATATGAATCACCGTTGAATAATTTGTAAATGAAAAAAAGTTCAGCTTTTTTTTTTAAGCGAAATAACTTTATTTCATCCTAATGAATACAAGGTTTTGGGAACAATTTATGCTTTTTTCAGCACTCAGGCGTTAAAAAAAAAAATTGTCTTTTAAGCAACGTAACAAAAAGTATATAAATATGTTCAGAGAATAATAAGATACATTGTATTTTATCTGGCTTAAAAGAATTTTTATGTATGGATTTTTTTTTAATGCCTGAGATATCGGAAGAATTTGTTTCTGAAAAGTACTCAAAAGTGTGAAATAATGTCACTCATAAAAAGGCTTTTTTTTATCATTTCAAATTAATTTTTAAAATTTAATGGAAGGTGATTTTATCAGTTCAAAAAGGAATTCTTTTTTAAAATGCTCTTACCCTTATTTCAGAGGAAGAAGTCTTGCTTCTTGATGCAAAGATTAGTGGTTCGCTTCCTGTCCCAAGCAATAAAATCTATTTCAATTATGTTGGCTATCGATTGGTTTAAATTAATATAAATGGAGTTTAAATGGGCTCAGATGTCGAAAAAAACAAAATTTATTTTTAAAAATATTCGAATATCTCAAGCTATTTTTTTTGATAAATTAATATAAAGTTCACCTTTGCTAATTCTCCTCTAAAACATACAAAACTATGAAGCAACTCGCGACACGAAGGAACGTACCCCTGCGAGGGGCCATTAATTTAATAATTTAATAAATAAGGGCGCCCCTAAATATTCAACACACGGGATTCTTGGTATATGACGAGTGCAAAATTCAGGAACATAGCGCTCCTAAGGAAAATCTCAACCTGAGGGCAAATTATTGCTTTTTTTTAATAAAGAATATCTTGGTTTGAGTGATTAATTAAGAGACTTAAGGAAGATCTTGGAATTATTATTAGTTTGAATAAAGGTCTAAGTACCGCATATCTTCATAGTTAGATAGAAATATCCATTGTTAATTAATTTAATTCAATCTTTTATTCACCACAAATTTTTTCTAGATTCATATATAGAGCAGCTTTTTTTTAATGATTTAATTAATAATGGGATGGCGCAGGCGGTTTTTATTGTCTACGAGTCAAGGGCATAACAGCCCTTCATCCTTGAGGCTTCAAGTCACGTGACGCCGCTCTTGGAAGGGTATTAAAATCAAATTTGAAGAACATGAGAACCAGTGCGGTTACTCTGATTTTTTAACCCTCGTTAATTTTTATTTTCTTCCAACCGTTCTCTCTCCAAACTATTAAAAAAAAATTCTTTACTATTTTATCATGAATCCTTGTCAAGATCATTAAATTAATCAGACCAATCTATTAATATATCTTCACAATTTTTAGAAATTTATACATAGAATATTGTATTAAAACGCATAGAAACATAAAATTTTTAAAGAGAAACTAAATTCAATTAAATGTAAATCATTTTACTACTCAACTCTAGAAAGAGAGGTTTAATTAAATCGTTCTATTCTAATTTGGAGAGATTAGATAGCCAATTAGACTATTTATAACAAAAATTGTTTTTTGCCTTATATAAATATGATGGGCATAAT
This sequence comes from Anisolabis maritima, assembly GCA_010014785.2. Lineage (NCBI taxonomy): Eukaryota > Metazoa > Arthropoda > Insecta > Dermaptera > Anisolabididae > Anisolabis > Anisolabis maritima. The sequence goes on from JAAAKE020152859.1 coordinate 8,565, forward strand.
ATAACTTAACATTACTTACTTTACATGACTTCAATAATACATTGCTACTCAAAAACTACAAAAGAGATGCCTTCTATAACAACCCACAAATCACAAAGCTTCCCGAGCTCAATACCCTTAAGGGTGGGAGAAGACACCGCCTATGATTCATTTCCTGCCCCTCCCAGTCTTTCCAGAGTGATTTCAGTATGAAATTTCATATTCAATTTGGTGTAAGAAAGACTTCTTAAAGATTAATTAATATAAAAAGTTAATTTTCAAAATATCCTGAAAACACCAAATGGCATTGAAAAGAGAAGGGTGGGGATTGTGTATCTTCAATAATACTTGAAAAATTTAATGCTCAATTTGTTTTAATAAGAAAAATTAAATACTTATACTTAAAATTATCTCTTTTTCTCTCACTCTATAATCGAAAATGATTCAAATGAAAACCTTAAATGTGCAATAAATGAAAATACATAAGAACTTGGGACAATTTTAAGCTAGAGAATAATAAAAATATTTTTTTCTAAATTTATATATATATTAATAAATAGTTTTTTTTTATCGTTTAGGATTTAAACCTTTATTTTTCTTCCTGAGGTTCTTTTACCCCTGCTAGAAAAAAAGATGTGAATTAAAAAACCCTTTTAAAATTTTTTTACTTAAAAGAGTTATAAAATATATAAAAACATTTTTTGAAAAATAGACATCATAAACTAATAAATACTTTGCAAGTGATACAGGATTTCTTGCCGAGAGACACATCCTAGTTGAATAAGCTTTCTATTGAGATTTAAACAAAAATAATTATTTAAGAACGAGATTAAGAGATTAAACTATTTTTTATTTATTTATTTTATTTTGTGCATTCTAATTGTTCTTCGAAGGTGGCCTAAATTTGGGAAAATTTGAAACAGTCAGGTGACTGCTCATTTATAAAAAATTCAATACAATAATACCTCTTACTATGAGTTTAATTCGTATGGAATACGAGCTCGTTTTAAGAAACAATGAGATGAACTCAGCGCCATCTAGCGGCGTATGAATGAAACTAACTCTTAGTAATAAATTCCGCTAGTTATAAAAGTCAAATATTTCGACTGAATATGAAATGATCCTACAAAGGTTAACTCGTAGTAAGAGGCACTACTGTAATTAAAATTATTTCTTCGCCAAAAAATCCATTTTAATAAAAAATCTCGAAAATGGTATTTATTTTTCAAAAATCAAATACGAAATGCCCAAATGATTATATATATATAATGAATAAATGATCTTAAGAAGTTTACTTTAAACTGACAAGAGTTTTTACATGAACGAGGAAAATGAGAGAAAGGAAAAATGTGGAAAATAATCAGCACTTTCCGCCATTAAGAATTGATAGGTAATAAAATAAATAAAATATTCATATTGGAAAGTGTTTTTTTAATAATTCCTCAACTCCTCTCCCTCTCTTTAAATTATATTAAATTTCTACAAAAAAAAAAAAAAATCAATATTATTGTATACTAAGAGCCACAAAATATTCTAATATTTTTATAAATACTTTATATGAAACACATTAGTGAAAAGTTCAAGGTCATAAGAATAGATTGGATATACATAATTTTACATTTGTAATATGATTGCGTGGCGTCGTTTTAATCAATTCTGAATGACGAATTAAGTGTATAAGTGAGGCAAGTTAAGTCCCCGGAGATGAGCGATTGTCCTTTAATCTCCTTGGATTGTTCAATTTTAAATTTTATCCTTCTCCCTCCTCCCACCAACAAAGTAAAGGTAATTTCCGGGTTTCCCTAGGTCGAATCTGAAATCATCCTGAAGGATTTAGGATTTGGCCCAGAAGGAAGCGAGGAGGAAACGCACGAGGCACCTCACCTTGACCCGGTGACCCAACTTGATGATCTCGCCAGGGACGACCTTTTCTTTTTTTTCTTTTTTATTTCCATATCAAAATAGATCACACATGTCCGAATTCAATTTTAATAATAGTCATTTAGGACAATTTTCATTTAGGACATTTTAATGAATTCATCTACCATTTGGCCGTTTCTCAAATTTTTTTTGATATATAATCGTTTAGGCCTTGACACTTTCAAATATAAAAAGAACACGGAAATTGATATTTTGAATATTTTTTTTATTTAGTTATATTTGTTAATGATTATTTATTAGATTATATTAAAAGAGGCGTAACAATTTATAAATCCTGGGAAAAACAACTGAAATTAACTGTCTTTTACTATAAAAGTCTTCAGGCAACGAATAGAGGGAGTGCTATGTTCTCCCTCCTATGGAAGGGGGGTAAAGAAGAATTCACTCTCACTGATGCATTCTTCGCAAGGAGTGCTAAGAGTTCCTCCTAAAACTAGGACACCCTCCCTATCACAGAGTAGGTTGTGTGAAAGGGATCGGATGGAAATAGAAATGGAATTAGTATCGTGAATAGAAATTAATATTAGAGGAGTGAGAGGAAGGGAATCAAGTATCATCACTGAGTGCCAATAGGACAGCGGGGTTTGAGATGTGTGTCTCCTTGCACGAAAGCACCTCGGGTATATAAACAGGAGACGCGCGGTAAGTGGGCCTCTACGATCCAAACGAAAAATATTCTAATACCATATCAAGATTGAACGAATAATTTGAATTTGAAAAAATCTTTTAGAGACGATGGTATGAATAAAATTCATTTTTGAACTGACAATATCACCGATAACTACTATAATTAGACTAATTGTTAGTTCAACGTTGAACTTTTTAAATTTAAATTTCAAATTTAAAAATTTCATCAGAAAGTCAAAATACCTTAAAATATATTTATAAAAGAAAAAGCCCGCGCACGGAGCATAGATTTTTTTATCTTTCTGCAGATAGTTAGAGGCATTAACTATCAAGGGTATATTAAAAATGATACCGTCATATTTATTTAAATTATATTGGCTGCCTATTAATTTAAATAAATATTGTATTGTTTCATCACTTAGGATGGGAAGCGAACCGAGCTTTACTTTTGCTCTAAACGATAGAAGCCATATAAATATTGAAAAAATTCCACTTAATATAAAATTTTGTTGTCAAATGCCCAAAAATAAAATGTATATAAAACGCCCTAAAATTATAATAATTATTTTATTTTTTTTAATTTTAACTATTTTTATTATCCTTCAAGAATAAATGTTACTTTTACTATAATATCATATACATAATTTTTGATGATGTTTAATTTACAAACTTTTAAATTTGTATTGTACAATAATATTGCTTATTATTATGTATTTGATAATTGTATTTTTTCTATTCTTCTTCGCATAAAGTGTTTTTTGTTATTGAATTTTTTTTTTATATAAATGGATTGTAAAAGTATGACCTAGCATACAATCGAAATAAATAAAAAAAGATCAGCACCCATGTCCCGGATCTTGTGTTCAATTCCAAGGTACTGATCCCGCCAAAATATTCAATGTCAGTTTAAATAAAACCATGAAAAGAGAGACCCGTTACAATCTAATTGAAAATGAATATCCAATTCAGGTTATTTTTTATTTATATACTTAAATATTTTTGAATTGATGATCTATAAAAAAACATGGAAAATTTTATTTTAACTTAAAATAGATACAACGCAATTTACTGTTCATATTAAATTGATTTTATGCACTAAATTATTTTAAGGGTACATTCATGCCCTTGGCATGAATGGGACCGGAGGAACTGCTGGGCAGAGTGCCATCGGACAAAAAAAAAAAAAAAAAACATTTGAATATATAAAAATATCAAAAATACAATTCCAATAGTATTCTAAATTTCTAGAGCAGCTAACAATATCAGAAAAAATAGAAGAGTTGAATCTTGTGAACTAAAATAGATATAAAATATAAATCAGTTTGTTTGTTATGAAAACAACGAGAGAAAGGGGGGGGGGGGGGGGGAAGATAGAAATCACTGACTAATTTTTTGTAAAAAATTATTTTAAATTTTTAAATAGTTTTAATTTAGAGTGAATTCT
>JAAAKE020152881.1:0-12555 GCA_010014785.2 Anisolabis maritima
AAATATTTCCAACATTTTCGAAGTTTGCACGAAAAATTTTCATATTAAAAAGATCTAAATTTTATTTAGTGTTTAATTTATTTCTATATATTAATTGTTTTATTTTCCTATAAAAAGATTGTATTAAATATTATTTAGGAAATTGTAATAACCGCGATTTTTTTCGAATTTAACACATCTCTTCTCCACTATGAGTTCATTAACTATCTCGTGCGGATGTGTCGATTGTTGTTGAATGCCTTGACGGTTTGGAACAGAATTAAATTTGAACTTAAATTTGAAAAACTCTACCTTAATGTTCTAAAATTCATCTTAATTATCATTAGGAATCCTAAAATTTTTCATCTTTCAAATTTGATTAATTATCTCCTTTTCGTGGTCATTTTATTAATATATTTAAAATTCCAAGAGTTTTTTTTGTTTCTCCTAATTTCAGTTAAGGAATGCTTGTTTTTCCGTTGCTGTTCTCAACATGCAATCAGCTGGCGCCTGTCTTCCCTCTCCCTAATTCTAAAATTGATTCCATTTTCTTCCTTCAATTATACCTTAAAACTTAGAATTTAGTGAGAGAGGGGTATATAATTTTTTATTCTCATTATAAATATATGTTTAGTAATTCGACCGTTTGTTGCTTTCTCTCAGATTTTCATTGAAAATTACTAAAACATGATTTCGTTATTATTATAAATTTAGTAAAATAATAATAAAATAAGTTAGGATGGTATCTATAACATTCTATGGAAAAGAGTATAGAAAATTCGGTTGGACGGATTCTTTTGAAATTTGAACTTTTCAAAGTCTTCTTCCTTCTCTTTGGACTGCGAGCTCGACAGAGCCAGAGTAAAAAAAACATTCGCGGATTTTCAATGATTGGCACTCTGCCACCAATATGGTGATCAAGACTCTATCTCCATCCCTTGCAGTGCGGATTCGCTTCACTTTATCCTTTAAATATAAACATATCAATTAGTTAATTTTTTGGTTCAGATCCAACTTAAGGAAATGGCAAAACTTCAATATCATTTCTGAACTTATAAAATTTGTAATGTGTACTTTTTTCAATTATTTTATTTTTCATGAATTGGCCTCTAAAGAGAGAGGTTAATAAGGGTTGTTTTTAGGCTTGTTCTGGAAAGTAGGCAGGCCAAATGATCAATATGGATTTTTTGATTAATTGTTCCGGAGTTCCTATAAAACAGATCATGAATGGGCAGTTATTAGAAATTAATAAAAGCTCTGGAGCAACTAATCAAAAAATCCATGTGATAATTTCTGCAGCCCATGGCATATACTTACTTAATAGAAAATCTCTCTCTCCCCTTCGGTAATTCAGAGAGATGTTTTCTGATTTTATCTTCTCTCTGACTCATTTTTCTCATCGCCCAATTTCTCTCTCTTATCTCCAAATCCTCTCCAGTTAAGAAATGATAACGATTCATTAGGGGCGGGAGCAAATTGCTGACTGTGGGAGTACGAGATAGGCTGACGTGGCCCTTATTATAGACAACAGATACACAGAGTGTGAACTGTGCACACGTTGTCCTTTGTGAGGGTAAACAGGGCAAGTCATGATACCCTTTCCAGCCGCACCTTAGTATATATTAGGATATGTATATATTTATATGAAAACATATGGAGAACGTAATCTTATGATCCCAGGTTAAGATTTTGTAAATTTATTTATGGAAATTCAGCTAAAGAGAAAGAACTGCTACCTTTTATTTTATTTATTACTAATTAGAGACTAGGTAAAACTTCTTATAGTCAGAAAGGAATTGGTCGAACTCGGGATTTAGAGCTAGTTTGATAATAAAAAGATCAAATAAAAATTAATTTGATACACTAAATTAATGAAAGATATTTAATGTAAACTTGTTCTAAAAAAAAAATATTCTTTTTGCAGTCGGATTTTTTTGAATTGTCTCCATAATATTTTAAATTTTCAACTTTTTATTTAATATTATTTTTGTGAATGATTGGTTTTTATCTGGGAGATCCTGGTGAAATTTCATAAAAGTATTCGGTCCAACTTTACTCTCAAAAACAATATTGATTGATGAAATTAATATTCCTCATTTGCCTATTATGTTCTCATTTATTAAATCCAATTGTCTTTAATTAAAAATCATCAATTTGTTGGGTACTATCTTTTACTCATTTTCTTCCTTCGATGTTTCTATTTCCTTTTTAATCCTTTTTTTCTTCCTCTTTCCCTTTTTTTAGGCCAAAGTTCTAAACTTTCTTAACACAATAGAAAGAGAGAGAGAGCGCGTGGGGGATGATTATTAAAAACTTTTCAGATTATAATATTAAATAACGATCTCTGCTTTTGCAATAAAATCAGATCCCTTGATGAGATTATTAAAATTAAAATTTATCATTGCCCTCTGGAAATTATATAGATACATATATATAGCGGTATTAGACCTTTCTAATTTCACTATTATTATAAAATAAAATCTCTGATTAGAAGAGAGCTAAAATATTTCATGTAATAAAGCAAAAAAAAAAAAATCTAGAAAGTTTGGATTAAATATAATATATTAAAATAAATAAATGTTCATATAACTTTTATATATGATTGCCCTTAATCAACCTCATAGCTAAGGGGTTACGGCAAGGGAAATATGAATATTTTTTAATTCTCATATCGAAAAGAATATATAGGACACCGAATACTTTTGACGAAGAGCGAGCCGAAGGGTAAAAAAGTTTTCGAATACACATTTAATAAAATAATTTTTTTTTACTCGCTAAAAATTCAAAATATTCTGTATTTTTTATTTTTTTATTGTTGATCACTCCCACACCACTAGAGACGATATAAACAAAATTTTTAACTCAGAGCCTAGCCTCTAGCCAATCATAAGTCAAGAAAGTCTGCCTTCTAAGACGCAATAACCACTTTATATTAAATTACTTATATATTTTAACAGACGCTTTTTTTCAATTTATCCAGCCATTCAGGTCATAAGTAGTAGAGAATGAACTTTTGAGTTCCCTTTGACTTTGTATTCGTAATTAGGATATTAAAACATAACTCAAAAGTCATAAATCGTTTGGTCAATTTTTATTTTTTATACATCAATCAGAAGTTTATTTTCCAAGAATAGTACACTTGTCGAGGCCCATCCCAGAACCTTTCCATAAATACAAAACTATACTTTTTGCTCCATAAGACAGCCACCCCACCTTTAAAAATCCTCGTAAATTATTTAAAATAAAATTTCATCTCTTTAAATCGATCGTCTTAAATAAAATTTATCTATCATCCAATCTAAATCTCTCTCATCTTTTCTTAACTAAAAAATAAAAAGGGAAAAAAACTGCGATAAAATTTTTATCGTTTATAAAAATTCAATAGATAAATACTTGATATGAAATTCTTTTAAAAGTTTATATGAGATAAAAAAATTTTATATATGAATGAATATTTATCATTATCAAAATCATTTGTCGTAAATTTAATTTATATGATTAATATTAATAAATAAAATAATGAGGAAAAAAGATAGATAGATAGGAGAATTTTAATAGTAAATAAAAAATTTATATTTTGCAATAATAAGATAAAACAAGAGGAAGTTTTTTTCCCACCAGATTTTGAATATAATAAAACAAAAAAATAAAAGAATATGATTAATTAAAAAAATTTTTTGATCTTTTAAAATGATTTCTGAATTAATAATGCTCATAATTTTGTCACGATATGAAAGAGATGCAAAATTTTCAAATCGAGATTTCAACGGAAATACACGCTTTGAAATCTTCTAAATCCGAAAATATTTTCAGAAAATGTTCCTTATTTTTCTTTGTTTCTCTTTTCTAAACTATAAATAAATTTATAAATCCTAGAATAATGAGATTTCAATATAAACTAACATGAATATGTGAGAGCAAGGGTTTGGCAAAAATTGGCTAATTAGTTTTGCCTGATCTGGTCACCCCTGCAATCAGCCATTCCTCACACAGATGGCCAACGAAGTGTGTGTCTTGTGCAATCTGACAGCTTTAAGCCTTAGTAGATTGGATGCCTCAATAATCAAATAAAACCAAATATATTAATTTACACACACACATATATATATATATATTGGTTAAATGCAATTTTTATATTTTCTAAAAACTTTCCCACTTTTAACACTTTTTTCATTTATCTTAAAATTTGCCCCAATTTATAATTTTATTAGAGACCGAGTTGCAGATTTTTGCAATCTAATAAAAAGCTTAACAATGAAACATGCGATTCTTAAAAGTATTATTTGTCGTAGAGCTTAATTAGAGACAGATATGAACTCAGCTCATTAAAAGCTTTAAAATGACGTATCGTTTAAGCCCCTTTGTATAGAAAAATTTTGATTTGGTGGTCACGTCTACTTCCAGTAACCCAATCGCTTAGAAAAACAATATTGTCTACGGACTTATGTGTTCAGGTCATTTGGATAATTAAGCAACGAAAAGTGCACTCATTATATAGAAATATATATCATTTAACTAATTAAAAACATAAAATGTAAATATTTATTTGAGTATGTTAAAGCCCTATTTACATTTCAGCAAACTAATCTATATAAAAGTCATTCTAAATTAAATTTTAAGTAATTTTTGTTATATATATATTTTCAAAAAAATAAAAAACAGGTGCTTTTGAAATATGAAGAATTTTAACTAAAAGCGACTTTTGAATCAAGGCCTTTGATCATGTGGCTAAAAAAATCACCCTTGCCCCGCAGGGGTTACGTCATTACACTGACGCACGGCAAAATCACGTTCCTCAAAGTTAACTTTCTATGGAAAAAATGTGTTAGTTAATAAATTAAACATACCTAAATATTGTTGTCATTAAAAGAGTCTCTTGCCGATTTATTTATTACATTGTGGCCATTCTATGGGAAAAATCCCAATGAAGGAACGCCGATAAATTTACAATATTATAATTAAAATATAAAATCTCTACAATAAAATCAGAAATGTAAGAATTAATATAAAAAATTATAAACATATTCTAATTACAAAATCCTTTTTATGTCTCTTTTAAATTTCTCTAAAGAACAGCTCAACACATCCATTCACTCGGTCCATATTATTATAAATAATACAGATGCGATTAATAGGAGAAAACAGAAGTTCTGCATTGCCACAATGTAAATAAATCATTACTCCTATTCTGTCTGTACGGAGCTCTAAATCCAAATCGTTCTAATATTTTAGGTGCATCAATACAGTTTTTATATAGCATAAACTTTATCTTTTAGATATCACCTTTGGTGTGAGGTCTGGTGAACACGGGTCAACTTTTCAACTTAACATCATCCAACTCATCTGTTTGGCATATTATTATCAAGATAACTTCCTTACATCGCGATGATAGTGCCGATCGCGTTGGAAATAAAAGTCGTCGTCCTGCATGTCGCCTTAAACGCCCGGTAAGTCAGATTGATTGATTACCCCTTTATCAAAAACGGTCGGTAAAAAATTAAAATATAATTTGAATTTGACAATTAATATTTTTTTAATTAGAGTATTGATAAAATCACTGGGTGGTCCGAAAAAAACAAACAAACAAAGCAATTAACATGAAGTTTCCAACAAGAATATATACTCACAAGGGGATATACATAAAAGGTCAGGCTCAATAAAAAAAAAAAAAAATGGGGTGAACAATTTTATAACCGATAATAAGATCAAGAATGTTTCGCTTTTCTTTTTTTTTTTTCTCCAACTGAAATGTTTACTTTGGGTTAATTAATTTCCCAAAGACACCCACAGATTCAGACAAAAAAAAGGGTCGAATTTATTATCACCGGCAACCCTTCCCAGAGAAGAATAATAAATTTTATCATCAACATAACACCAAATTCAAAAAGACGTCAGTTTATAAGAATTTCAGAATAAAATGAATCAACTTAACTAGAGAAAATATTCAAGAAAATCAAGCTCTTTCTCTCCCCCTCCACCTATAGGCAAATTGGGTGATTTATGTAATTATTAATTTGACATAACTATGAACTGAATGCATTTACGTATGTTATAAAATATTATTTTATATATACCCACTCAAAAGTAATTGGATAGGCTGGAGATCCTAGGCCCGGGGATCATGAGCCGCTTGATCTATCAGTAAAAATTTAGTCACCAAATATTTTTAAACAAATAAATATATACAAAGGGTTTCATGGTCAGCTAAACTTCTAATAAAAAATTTGAGTTTACGCTATCTATAATTTTTTATTTTTTTAAGTCTTTTTCGGCTTTTCCGTCCTTATTTATTTAAATTAATTGATAGCCAATATAATTTAAATAAATTTTTGTTGCTCAGAATGGGAGGCGACCCACAGACCTTTGGTACGAAACCAGACCTCTAGGCCTCTGCAAGCAAAGGACAGGGCAATTCAGCTCAAATTATGTTTCACAAATATTTCCTCATGTCTATATTTCATTATAAATTTATAAGCTGTTAGGGAGATATTCCGTATATTCATTTTTATTTTCTTACGAATGCCTGAGTTGTGCTCTTTACTGCTCTACCATCCTAGTATTCAAAATTCTATATTTTTCCCAAGTTTAATTTGTGACTTTTTTAAAGTTCTGTTTGAGTACTTTTTGTTCAGCAAGTTTATTTTGAATTACCCTGTATAAGATTTGAATCAGATCCCTAAAGACAGAATAAAAGGAGCAATTAGTAAGTGGCACTTTAAAACCATTCCTACCCCTCCTTATCCCCTCCCCCACCTATTTGAAATTCTAATATCCTTTATCCCTCGTCTCTCATTCTCATTTCATCAATCACAGTGAGAAAGAAAATATTCCAAACGATTAGGCCCATAGATAAATAAGTCTGGACCTGAAAAGGAAGACCCCAACTAGCTAGAGCTCTTTGCTATCTTATCAATGTCCATCACAAGGATAATATATAATCCCAAAAAATGAATAACTTCAAATATGTTTACTAAAAAAAAAATTCAGCGCTCTTTTTATGCATTGTCTATTGATGTAAATCGACCGCTATAGTTTAAAAAAAGACTGCTGCTACTGTCAGAACTATTTATTGTTGTTTATTACTCATTATATCTTTTTTAGTCTTCCGTTACTCGATAGTTACCATACGTTCATATGGAGTAAGATGAATTTTTCTAAACAGATGAACCAGTATATCATAAATTTTAATATAATTTTATTATATTACATATATAAACCATCTTTATATCTTTATGCAATCCGAAAAGAGTTTGAATTTTTAAATATTGATGTCATCTCTACTATTGGTAACAAAAGTGATTGGACTCTTTTGTTTCATCTTATAATTAGGGATACATGAAATTCAAAATTATCAAATTCCATGTTAATTTATTATATAATCTAAAATTTCTAAAAGTTAATAGTTTAAAAAAAATTTCAAATATTCACTGTCCGAATGAATGATCAAATTTACTATTTTAGAATTTTAAATAATTATAAGATAAAACAAAAGATGGTGTTGGTCTAATTACTTTTGAGGCGGATAGTATATACAAGCCAATGCTTTTCATTCTAAAACTGCCAGAATTAACAGTCTTTTATTAAAACGTTTGACTCCAATAAAGCCAGTAGCCATATAACAAAAAAGCTCGCGCATCGTGTGGTCTAAAAATTGATCAGAATTTGAATTTGTGCTCTGTCAAAAGGACAAATAATCGGTAATAAAAATCTAATAATATTTCTGGACAGATAGAATATCGACCTTTTGTTTCATCATAAGAAGAGGTAAATAATATATTTCATAATTATTAAATCATGAATTGATTTTTGTTCCTTTTTATTTTTTCCATTATGATGAAATAAAAGTTTGTACAATTACTCTGCTACGGATAATATACATTATTTAAAGTTAAAGACTATATATCCTGCAACAACACAAAAACTCAAAGGGTATAAAATGCCCTAATTTCGTTGCATATTTAAACAACTCTTTTATCTTTCGCTAAAAAGAAATTAAGAGAATAGAGAAACAAAGATGTTTTTTACCTGCAGGGCCCCTCTCTCTTTCTCTCTCTTTGTTGCAATTACGTTAATGCAAAGCGAAATTAGCATCACTAAATAGGGACATTTGCGATTGAGGTTAAGATCCAGTTCCTTTTAGTTTAAATGCACTTTTTGTTATTTTTCTTTTCTTTTTAGGTGCAATCACAGAATCTTAAATAGAGAGAGAGAGAGAAAGGAAAAAGACAAAGCGGAGCATTTTCTTTTAATGTTCTTTAAAAATAAATAAATTTGTGTAAAGATTTTAAATCAAAGAATTAAAAGTTTTTTTTATTTTTACTTAAATTACATCTAAATTTTACATTTTTTTTTTTTTTTTTTACTTTAATTACGTGAAAAATTAACAAGCGAATCTTCACCGTTTGATGAACTAAGAAAATTTATTAGATTGAATAAAAAATTTCTATTGGTGTTACTGGCATTATTTGCCAACTAGGAAAGGGGGCAAATGCCTTCCCAATCTCCCACCCAGGTTACGTCTCATTATTATAACAAAATACATTGGATAACCATTTTTTTCGGGATAAAACAGATTTTTCAATTATAATTGCATTAAATTTTTTTTTTTACTATTTTCTATTTATTTTCTTCCAGTCTTTTTTTTTTTTGCAATTTTCTTTGACTCTGGGGCGTTGGGTTGGAATTTAAAACATATTTATATTTTTTATTTTTTATTTTTTTTTTTATTAAATTTAAGAAAACCCGACGCACGCTCAAGTAGATCGGACTACATTGTGTCGCTTTGCAAAATCCTCGCCTGCTATATATTCCTATGGAGTAATGGCACCTCGACGGATCGAGCCGCACTGCAAAAATCCGGCTTTACTTCATAGGAATATATAGCAGATGGGGATTTTGCAAAGCGATGTGATGCTTGCTGTCCGATCAACAGTAATGTGAGTCGAGCTTTAGAAAAAATTAGGTAAAGATTTAGATTAATTTATTCTATAACCTATTAATATTTCTATCAATTAATAATAGGTTAAAAATTTTTTACAAAACTGCCAGCTTATTTTATTGACATAAACATAAATTTGAATATAAACCCTATTATACTATTCGTTGAGAAATTATTAAAAATTAAGATTCAGCCAATTAAAGAATATTTTTTTTGTAATCACGTAGATATTTCGATATCATTCCACTTAAGTTTTAATTATTAGTAATTAAATTTAAAATAGCAAAATTATACTATATTCCTGTCTTTTTAAGTAATTCAGAGCGCCGCTTAATCCCTTTTCACTAAAACAATTCCAAATTTAAAATACCACCGACTATTATTTTTCGGTCATATTGACATCCATATATATTTAAATTAATTAGCCAATATAATTTAATTTTACCGCTAGCGAAACACTAACCATCTGAAGAGACAGGACTAAAATCGATATTAAATAGATAAAAAATTCTTCTTCTAGTTGGTAAAAATCACTAAAATTGTCAGAAATTGAACGTCATGCATCGCTTATTAAATGAGATTTCGTTTGAATTTTTTTAAGCTTTTTGATGGGAGATATAAAAGAAATAAGGAAATAAAGAAATCAGCCGGAATTTAATAGAATTTTTTTTAATTTTCTCTACTGCATTTATCCTTAAATCCTATTTTTAACCCTTCATTTATTTAATATTCTTAATTATAAAATTTGATTGAATTCGTTGAATTTTATTATTATTTTTTTATTTAATAAACCTTATTAATTTTAATTGAATGCCTTTTTTTAAGCTCTCAAAAATCTCTCTTTAATTATTTACCCCTAAAATACATATAAAACGATCTCTATTCATATAATACATTGGACGTCATTATACCGATCTTTTTTTTTTTTTTTGATATGTGATCTAAACTAACAAAGCTACTTTACGTTATCAGAGGAAAAAAAAATGAGAAAAATATATTAAAATTTTTTTAATGGTGATAAATAATTATTAATTTCTCTGATTAAAAAAGCTAATAATAATCTGGATGGTGTTTGTTGGGAATTGTAAATTCTCATCCCCGTCCTGAAAGTGTATAATAATAATTTATTCTTTTATAATTTTCTTTTTCTTTTTGTAACGTTATAAATTCAAAAATTTGTTTAATTATCTCAAAATGTATACTTTGGAACAATTTCTTTTGCTTAAGTACCCCCCCCCCCTCCCCCCCAACACAAAGGCTGAAAAATTTTGACGCCCGAAACCTAGTTACGCCATTGGCCACAATTTCTTTAGAGCAGTGGTTCCCAATCGCCTGTCTGCAAAGAAATTAAAAAAAAATTAAATTAAGATTTTAACACGAATATTGCTTATTACTAATTTATTTTGTCCCGAACGCTTCAAATTTTTTTTACATTTGTTATTATAAAGAATGGATGAATATTATTTATTTCAGATTATACTTGTTCAATGTAAAAGTTTATCTATTTATTTATTTGAAGAAATTCTTTAATTTTTTACCTTACTGGGCGGCGAAAAAATGTTACGTCGTTTTTCGGACTGTGAACGAAAAAAATTGGAAACCGCTGCTCTAGGGCACTCAGCTTTCTCTTTTCCTTTTTTTTTTTAATACAACAAATTTTTATTTTTTTTAGAATTTTAAATAATTATTTTTTTCATGACAGCATTATTTTTTACCTATTTTTTTTTAGTTAATTCGGCAATTGGCGTTCCACCTCCCCAATAATGTTTGAATTTATACTAAGAATCACTCACAAAATAATAATATAATATAAAATAAAGACTATACAAGAAAAAAAATTTTTTTTGGCATGATGCTCTTGATATTAGCGGTTGTTTGTTTGGGAGGTCTTCTTTCTTCTTTATAACCAAAATTCTTGAAAAGCACAGGACCTAGATAATTCTATTATTATTATTATTTATAAATTATTATGGTTATTATTATAAAAAGGAGGCGAAGTCTTGATTAATTTTGAACGATTTTAAATTGGACTTGTAAACTATTAGTATAATATATAGTTGTTTGAATGAGGAAAAGATCATCGTTTGGCTGTCGCTTCAGGCAACTTCATCGGATCGGGAATTGCGTGACAGGAAATTAAAAATAAAAAACAAAACAAACATATATATATGTGTGTGCGTAATTATTTGGTTGGTAAGCCCGCTGCTGTTGCTGTAGATCACTTAATTAATTATTCCCGGCGGTAATTGGTTTAAATAAAGATTGGGTTGGCTTTTGCCTCTTTGCTTTACTTTAATTGCCCATAAAAACCTAAAAAAAAAAGAAGGAGGGGGAATTTACGGGCTCGCAGGTAGAGGCGATCAACGTTTTTCTCTCTCTCCTTTCTCGGTACTTCATTCGATCGTTTAACAATTAAATAATGAACATCGTTATTATTTTAATATTTTATTATTATTGTAAATACAAAAAATTAATTTATCATTTGCACGCACTGAATCTCGTTAAATTATATATTCAATAATTATATAAAAAAAAAATTGACATGAAGGTTGTAAAATAGATCATTTTCCCACCAATATATTTGCAGGCTATACGCCACCTAACTTCAGAACAAAGAACGTCAAAATAAATCTTGCGCCTACGGCAATCATAAACATTTATATTTATAAGGTGAAATTGTATGGCTATGTTGTGGAAAGGCGAAAAATGAAGAATGCAGCCTATTTTATTTCATTAGACGTATATTTTGATACATAGGCTGCATTCTTCATTTTTCCTTTTCATATATTTATAATTTTGATGACAAATGCTGGAAGCTTATAAACTCCGAAAGGCGGGCAAAAAATATTTAGATTGGATTAATTTTATTAAAAAGGAATTTTTAAAGAAGGTATCTTTAAAGAAATGCCTGATTGGGAGTTGCGTTGCAAATTCAGATCTATTATCCGGATTTAAACTGCTAAGCCACTCGCCTCCCCCTTGGAATATGAAGCGAGGCCTCTTCTTAAGGGCCCAGAGAAAGGTTGTTTAGGAATAAGTTACCGAGGCTCAGGTTTTATCAGTACTCTAATTGTCCTTGGTGCCTTACATAAATAGTTGTATAGTTTGGATAAAAATTTAAAATTAGCTGGAAATTTGTCTTTTTCTGCATTGGAGGCCGTTTAGACTCCATCCATTGTTTAAATCAGTGATCTCCAACCTTAATCAATATGTGAACTATTTTTGAAATAAAAATTATCCGTTGTATCACTTTATTTTTTTTTTTGAAACAAATAGCTCAAAAAAAAAAAATACAAATTACACTGGGAATAACAAAATAACGTGATTAAAATTTTTTTTTTTTTGTATTTGTAGAAAAGTATTTTAAAATAAACATTCCACATAAAATAATTTAATTTAGTTTTTTTTTTTTTTTTTTTTACTTTTAACTTATCTTAAATATTCACCGAAAATTATGTTGCAGCGTACAAAAAATAAGTCAAAGGTTGTTGAAATCGCTTGTTTAAATTAATTTGTAGATAATATAATTTAAATAAATTAGGTCAGGAAATGAAAGGAATGAATTTTTTCATTTCATTTGGACCGTATAGGCCCACCTACCGGGTTCCCCGTTTATTTACCCGAGGTGCTTACGTGTA
>JAAAKE020152903.1:0-31095 GCA_010014785.2 Anisolabis maritima
AAACCGGCGATAGGGAATGGTGTGTGTCATTAGTGCACGATACACCAGGGGCAACCAACCGGGGAATGATTTTTTTGGTTAGGATTGAGGGTTTTTAAGCCTTTAATTTAAGGCTTTTCCCTCAAAAAAAAAAAAAAAAAAACTTGATTCACTCCTTTTCCAAAAATATTACTAACCAAAATCCAAATAATCTATAAGTTAAAAAAAAAATTATACATTTTTTAAATTTTCTATTAATATATTTTAGTTCAGATCAGATATGATACATTTATTTATATATAACATATAATGTATATCACGTAATCCTTTTAAAGATTCTTAACAACAAACTATAATTTTTGGAACACCCTGTATATAATTTATCCTCACACACAGATTCTTGGCTTTGTTAATAGAAGGTGGGGCGGAGTTTTGACAAATTGCGTGTGAACGATGGCTTAAAAGATGAACTAAGGCGGAGAAACAACCTGTAATTGATGCATTTGGTCATTCGGCTCTAATCAGAAAGAAATTGATCGCGAGGGGGACTGGCAGAGAAAAAAAATTCATTGAGATTGATCTTGATTTAAAATAAATTTTAGAAAATTAAATCTAATTTTTTTTTTTTAATAAATATGAAAAAATATTTATAAAAAGAATCTTTTAATAAGATAAATCGCTATAAAGGAACAAGATAAATATTAAATTTTGCTAAAAACAACTTTAGTTATTAAATTTTTATAAAGAAAACCTGTTTAAAGTAGTTATTAGTTTTCACTTGTTTTACTCCTTCCTATTCTCAAATATTAAGATATTTCATTGATTTAGAAATAACATTATTTATTTATATTTAATACATAATTTTTTTAATCTGAAACTTGAGAGAAATATATATATATTTGAGATCTTAACATTTTAAAATTTTTAAAACGACAAAGGCAAACAATATGAATTTTTAACAAATTATTTCTGAATTTCCAATTTTCTCATTATCCAAAGTTTATTCAAATTAATTAATGTCTATTATTTTAATATTTTTTTCAATTTAACGTTTATTTTCTGGAAAATGAAACAACTTACTACTTCAGGGAGCGAGGGCTTGTTTTTACCGTTGGCCCTATTGTTTTATCCATAGGGTGCTTGGCTGCTTGGTCTGATTTTATAGAAGTCTAGAATTTCCAATTTTTATAATTTATATTAACTTTTATTATTTTTTATATGAGTATATTTATCATTTAAATAATTATGAATAATGCAAGAATATGAGTAAACATAATTATGGTATAAAGCCAGCGGCAGTTTCATTTACAAAACCTCCATGTTTCATAAGTAATTGAAAGGAGTAACGCTTGATTTCTTAAGATGTATGATGCCCTTTTCATAGTGATGAAAAGTATTTATTTGAAAAATAACCTATACTTAACAATTAGATAAAAAAATTTTTTTGTTTAAAAAATAAACTTAGACAAAAATTTTTATGAGAAAAAATTAAGAGCATAATTTATACTGGCCGGCACACACCTTTACATGAGACACTCTTTTATAACCGCAAGTTCAAATGAATTAATTTAATTCTTATTATTTTTCAGAACTTTTTGTCGTTTTATGTCCTATTTATAGGCTTTTTCGGCTTTTGATGCCATTTAGACTCCGTTCTTATTTATTTATATTAATTGGTAGCCAATATAATTTAAATAGACATTAAAAATATTGTCAATGTTGATAACTTTAAGAACCAAGGGGCATGGGTTCGGATCCCAGGTAGTCAAATGAAAATTTATTTGTATCAATTGGATACCAACCAAAAAGATTTTTAAAAATTCTATTTTTAATAATAAATGTAATATAATTGCCAATTTAATTAATTTAATTTAATTTTGGTCGCTTTGGACGGCTTTCACCGGCTGCTGTCCAC
Source organism: Anisolabis maritima (assembly GCA_010014785.2). Taxonomy (NCBI): domain Eukaryota; kingdom Metazoa; phylum Arthropoda; class Insecta; order Dermaptera; family Anisolabididae; genus Anisolabis; species Anisolabis maritima. The sequence continues at coordinate 1,895 of JAAAKE020152903.1, forward strand.
TCAGCTGACTGACGATTTGATTCCGGAGTGTAGTGGTGGATCCATGTTTCATCCATTGTCACATATCGATGTAAAAAATCTTGTTTATTACGTTTAAACAGCTCCAAACAGAGCTCTGAATCATCGACACGTTGCTGTTTATGGTCCAGTGTGAGCAAGCGCGGCACCCACTTTGAACAGAGCTTTCTCATGGACAAATGTTCATGCAAAAAAGTGTATACACTGCCTCCTGATATCTGTCAGCTATCTCACACAACTTCACTTTACGGTCTTCCAAAACTATTTTGTGCACTCTTTTTGTGTTTTCTGGAATAACTGCCGAATTCGGGCCAGCAGAGGTTTCAGCAAACCAACGTTCGACGGTTGCTTTTGATGGAGCAGAGTCCCCATAACACTTATCAAGCCATTGCTTTGCTTGAACGGTATTTTTTCTCATCTAAAAACAGTGTTTAATCAACACACGAAATTCCTTTTTTTCCATTGTTTTGAAAATAACAAAAGTAGCGTCATCACTGTAACTTCTAAACTAATAGTTGGATTGTCATGAAATTTTGACACATATCGTTTGAAGGTTGGTACTTTCTAAAAATCATATAGATTTTTTATTAGAGGTGCCATCTATGTGTCAGCCTCGGGACTTATTGAGTGATGTATTAATTCTAGTGTAACAGCATAATTTTTCTTAGTTTAGGTTAGTTGTGTGATGTGCGGCCATTACACGAGATTTTTTTTTATGAATAACTTAAATTTAATATTTATAATTTTTCGAGTCCTCCGCTAAACGTATTATACTAAGAATAAAAAAATCTCGCGATAATAATAATCAGTGGAAGATCGAATTTATAAAAAAGAATCTTATTGTCTATGTAAAGAATTTGAAGTGTTTGTTTGAGGTTTAAAATTCCCCGTAATGAAATGTTTGAAACTTTGTTTACGCACCCTAAGTTACAAATAAGAACTTCAAACATTCCCTTGAAAGTGAGTGCGAGCTAGCTGATTCTTTCAAATTCCAGGATAAAATGTAAATAGTTGTTACTTCGTGATCTTGAGTTATTTTGAATGCATACGCGAGAGAAATAGGAAGAATGAGAGAGCTAGAAGAGGAGAAAGAGAGAGAGAGACTCTCTTTCCGAGTCATAAACCCATTTAATCGGCTCCTCGTTGTTGGTTTAATCTCATAATAAGAGGGGATTCCCTCGATGGTCCGTGAAATTTGATCTATTAATTTCGCCCCCTCGTGGTTCTTGCAATGCAGACTGTCTGGTGCCCCCCCTCAGGGAGGCCATATCGGCGTCATATCTTTCCCACAATGTCTTGAACCGCATCGTTTCTCCTTCTCCTCTTCTTTTTCTCTCTCTCTCTCCTTCGTCTTGTGAGTTCAAATATTTACCCATCCAACAGAGAAACCTATTATAGAAGACAACAAGAAAATCATTATCCATTAAATTTTACATTTACAATAATTTTCTGGAAGCTCGTTGGGCCAGAAGGTAAAAAAGCTGATTTGCAAATCAAAGTTAAGAGATTTTTTATATTTAATAAATTATTAGATGGGGATTGAACCTATTAATAGCTAAAACAGGGCGGTCGAAAGCCCTGCGGCGTTCATACTTTAAGGATCTCACCTTAATTTTTTAAAACACGAATAATATTTTTTCTCCCAAATACACCCCTGTTTGCAAATTTTATCTAACTTTTTTTTTTTTAAAGCTGTCCTTATTATAAACGTGGCAATTCAGAGGGTAATTCCCTTGGAAAAAAATCTTAACTTGGAAGAAGGGAAAGGCAGCCTGGTGGGTAGATATTAAAACTCTCAAGTTTGAGAGGCTTTAATATAATAATAATGCCATCATTAGTCAATTTAGAACTGCAAGAATTGTTATATTAGTTATAGAAAAATATTAATACAATATTTTTACATATAGAAGAAAAAATATATAGAGCTCAAATGACAAAGCATTGAGTCAAAATTGCACAGTTGTTGGTTTGTTGTGTATTTATTAATAATATACAAAGAATGCTTGTATATAAATGCCAGTCAGTGCCTATCAGCTTGCTTACAATGCTACTTGTTCGAGTGACAAAAGTGTTTTGTATAATGAAAGGAATAATAATTTTATTATTTAAATATCTTTAATCAAAAAAAAAAAAAATGAATGACCCCTCAGAGTGGTTAATGGCTGAGATGGATTTCCGATATCAATTATTTCAGTTTCATATTTAAATTAGAATAAGTAAATTCCATGCGAAAAGGAAACAAAGCGCGATAACAATGTTTTCACAAAATTTAATGAATATTTTAAATACATAAATAATTTTCTTAATATAATTCATAAAAATAATTTTTTTTTTATAAGTCTTTTCGTCGCACCTAAGGCCATATAGACTTTAAATGATATAGAATATATATTTACCATACATGTTATTCAGACATATTTATTTATATTATTCGGTATCCAATTTATTTAAATAAATTTTCATCGGAGTGCCTGGGATCCGAACCCGCACTCATTTACTTTTAAGGTTATCAATACTGACAATGTCAATATCTCTAACCTCTCGGCCACAGGGAGGGGTCATAAAAATAATTATAATAAATATTAAATACAACAGTTACCTTACTACTTCGAAAAAAATCTTAACTTAAGAGACTATAAATATTATATTATATTATAATTATTACTAAAGAGCAGTGGGTCTTAATCTGTGATCCTCTCAAGTTCGCATTTGATGGTAAATTTAAGAGACTTTCCAACTCATGGCTTTATATTTCAAGTAACTGGAAGCTGACAAAAAAAAAAAAATATTTGAAGGAGGTCCGAGGTAAACAGAAGGTTAAGAACCCGCTTCTACACATGTAGATTTCCAATAACATTCAATATGTTATGTATATGATCTGTAATTTTTAGCTTAAAATTTTAAAAATATGAGGAAATTAATTTTTTTTCGCGGTAAAAAATTCACACGGCCCGGCCCGTCCTACAATGATTGATAAATAAATACATTCAGAATATCTAAAAAATTCCTATAATTATTCATCTTTGAATACTTTTCCTCTTTAGATAATTCAAATATTCATTTTAATAAGGATCAAAATTCCTAAGTTTAAATATTCCAGGGACTTTAATACATGGTGATCATTAAAAAAATAATTTAGTGACTTTTATTAATTATTCTTCTAGTGGAATACATAAATTTATTTACCAGAAAAGAAAAATTTCAAATAAATTTGTTCTTTTGACTTTTCTAAGAAAAAGATTTAATAACTTAATCTAAGAACAAGATCAAATTCTTTTTTCTACAGAGCCCATGATGAATTTCCCCCTATTTTTCCTATCTACGCCATTGTTATTCTTCAAGTGTTCATCCCTTGGGATTCTACAATATCTATATATTTATATATGATATCATAATTTGTTCTGTTTCCAAGGGAACATTTGTTGCTGGCGCGCGCCTTCTTCAAGAGATGCGCCGAGCAGATAGGAAATCCCCGGGCTCTAGCTAGGCGAGAAAAACAAGAGCAAAAAAAAATGAGAGAGAGAAGGAGGAAAAAAAGATTAGATTATTATTGAACTGAATTATGGGCAATAGGGGCGGGGGACAGACTAACGGCCAACCCATAACATCCTATTTGACTTGAGAAGAATCGCTCCCAGGATTTTATAAAAATATATCTTTCAAATACGTAAATAAATAAAAATTCTTGAACAGAAAAAAAGAAATTGATTTATTAAAAAAAATTTTTTCTTTTTTTAATTATAATTTTCCCAACTTTGAAGGAAATGATATCAGCCAGATGATTTAAAAAATTAAACAAAAATACTGTACTTATTTAATTTTTTCTAATTATTAATAGTCATCAACATTTCGGGGATTTATCGTCCCGTTCATCGGGACAATTCATCTGGCTGTATCATTTTCACAATCTAACCACATCAACATCATTTGAATATAATTTTCCCATTGTATAGGGGTTGGGAAGTTTTTTATATATTCACACATATTTTAATAACAAATTTTTTGTTGGTCGGAGTTCTTTGTTTTACTCTTCTTATTACTATATTAAGCCATTAAAGAGCTTTAATTTTTTTCAAATTAAAATTTGGTTTTGTTTTTTAATTATAAAAAAAATATCCATTCTATTCAATTAATTTTTTTTTTTTGAAGATAAATTATCTTATTAGAATTTGTGTTCTTCTCCTAAACATGCAGATAATTCTTTCTTCCTCCGCTTGCTTTTGACCTTCCCATTAATTTCGATAATAAGCCTACTTATTTCGTCATTAGTTCATCATCGGATCTTGTTATTTAGATATTATTATTTCCTCGTTGCTTTTTCAAACCAAAAAAAAAAAAAAAAATTCAGAAAACTCTCAATGAGTCTCGATTAATTAAGCTTATGATCTTTTAAAGATATAGTTGTGTGCAGATTGGATAGGGAATATTTTCCAACTGACCTTTTAAACTTTGAAAAATATTTTCCTTTTTTTTAACATTTTGACATGCAACAAATCACTTAAGCGACTAATCAATAATTAGCATTTAATGCTAAGTTAATTTTACATAAAATGCCGACAAACTCTGTAATTTCTTAAGCTTCATTTATAATATACTTATAACTGTCTTTTGAAAGGATAATTAAGGAATAATGATTTTTTTTTTGCATGATGAAAATTTTTCATTATTTACAATTCAAATTAAAAAACATTTTATAATAATTTTTATTTTTTTACAAAATAAAATACCTTTTTTTTTTATTTATTACAAACGTGTTCTTTTCAAAAAAACTTTTATTCATTATATTTAATGTTAGTATTTTTTAACGATTTACTAAAGAGTTAATTTAATTAAAATAGTGAAAGTCTTAAAATTTCAACTCAAAATATTGAGTTCGTAATCGTAAATTCCTCTCGATTTAATTGAGCTTCTTTTATTCTCCAAACTTTTTATTAAATTTTATTCACCTTGTCGGACCCTCTTTAAAAACAGCGGCTTAACCCGATACCTGGCTATATTAATTATTATTAATGATTAGTCCAATTAATAATTGATAATCAATAACTCTTAAATTAAAATCCATTAACAACTTTTCTTGCTGATATCGTTCATTTATTTCATTAATCAATAACATTTCAGAAATTATTTATGGGATCAATAAAACAAAAAAAAAGGGGGGGGGGAGAAAATATTATTAAAATATCCGAATTAGACACCAAAAATTTTTTTTTTTAATTTTTACCATATATTATTTTTTTTTCATCGAACTGACCCCAGCCAGCTTAATTTTACTCAAATAATAAATTTTTTTCTCATATAAGCTTGCTATTTTAGGAGGAAGACTAGTGTCCTTTTCGCCATGCATCGAACAAGTGCAGAGGACATGTGAAACCCTTCGAGAGGCAGGCTTCGTTGACCTCCAAACCTTCGAATGTCTGCAAAAAGAACTCCAGGTGACCAACTGGTCGATGCCTATTCTGAATCTCGAGTCCGAATTTAATGATCCCGCAAAAAAGGTAATTAAAGAAAAAAATTAATGATCCCAACAAATAAAATAATTAGGATACATTTGACGTTATTTAATCCATTATCATTTGCTTTGAAAATACTCATTTATGCATGATTGTCTATTAGAAATTTTTTTTTCGATTTCACAGTCCATTAAACAATTTTGTATTCTACATTATTTATTTTCGTATCCAGTAATATTTATTTAAATGCATTATTATTTGGAATAAATATTATTTGTTAAGACCAGAAAATGTCAAGACAAAAAAGTGGAGGCTAATTAGGAATAATTAATTTAAAAAAAAAAACAAACCATGTGAGTCCTTCACGGAATTACCACTAATGGATTTTTCGATTCGATTTTGCAGAGCTCTTCTAGAACATTTCAAAAGCTCTGGAAAATCGAATCGAAAAATCCATTAGTGAGTTGAGTTGTGTAACACAAAGGATTTTTTTTAAACCCATGGTATAATTTTTATTAAAAAAATCTCAGAGCTTCATTTGGTGAGTACATGGATGCTGATAAATAAGACTGGTATTTCTTTTGCTTCCTTATAAGCCAGTCTTCCATACTCCTCTCTTATGATAAAGTTTCAAGCTTCCTTTTTTGCATCTATAATTTTATGCCGATCGGAAAAAAAGCAAAGAAGAAAAATTAATCTTTTTATTCAACTCTCAAATATTTTCATGATGGAGAAAATAAACTAGAGAAATGTTATTTAATGCATAAATTTCGGGTCCATCTTTACAATAATCTATTAAAAGAAATAAATAAAAAAAATAATGATATTTTGATATCGCTATTTTGAGGGAGCCTGTTATTATTATTATTATAATGGATTCTTATTCTTTGGAATTCTCCATTTCTTTTTTAAGAATCGATTTAAGTAAACATCATTTGTAACTTATTCGAGTTGTTTGTCAAATAATCTCCCTTCTAAATGTTTGAACTAACATTAAGTGATGAGGTAGCGATCTAGTGATGTCTCGACACACATTGTCCTCACACACAAACTCATATGAGTCCACGTGTGCGCAGTGTATCACTGTCCAAGTCTATCTTACATCTCAGGCACCTTTTCTCATTCAAATTTTGCTCTTGCTCATTTATTTTCCCCCACTTTTCATGGAAGGTACCTCATCTATACATGTCTCGTGCCGCATTAAGAAACTGTATTTTTTTTTTATTTTAAATTAAGCATAAATAAGTTTTTTTATAATTTGAGAAAATAACAAAATTTAAATAAAGTGCTCTCAGTTGGAATTTTTTTATTAATATTTCGTTTAATGATTAATTTAAATTTTATTTAGCATTAAAGTTTTTTTTTTTTTTCTTTTTCTTAGACCATATAGACTCCGTCCTTATCTATTAAAATTAATTGGCAGCCAATATAATTTAAATACATTTATGTCGCTCAGGACGGGAAGGGAACCACTGACCTTTGGTACGTAAAGCTAGACCTCTAGCTCTGCACCAAGGGACAGGGCTAGCATTAGAGTTATTGACCACCAATTAAATATAGAAGGGAGTCTAAGAACCTTAAAGACATAAAATGTAGTTTTCCCATTATAATCCATATATTTCAGCATTTTGTCAAATATTTATTCAAAATTTATTTTATTAATAGACATATCTTAGGATTAAACTCTTCAAATATGTTATTAAATCTACAAAAAGATGAGTTAGAGGTAGAAAATAAAGCAACATACCGGGGTGCCTGAGGACGATGGAGCTGGAGGAATCGAGACGCTTAATAAAATAAAATATTATGATCTTTTTTTGCTCCTTTTTTTCATCAAAAATAATTTTTTTTTATTCTTAATTATAAGATTTATTTATTTATATTTTGTATTGTATTTTTCTTCCTTAAAGCTAACCTAACCGTTTAACCTACTCACTTCATTTATTTTATTATTTTTGTTTACAGTTAGAACTTGGCATTAAAAATAGTAAAAAAAAAAAATAACTTTATTTATTTCCACTATTTATTATTTTTTAATGCCACCATCTTTTTAGTTGGAAAAGGGGGTATTATCTTCTGCTGTTTTCTGAAAAACGAAAAAGGTTGGGAACCACTCAATAATCGTTAATCCATATTCATTTAAAGAAATTTATTACTAATTGATTTAAATAAATTTTCACGGTCTTGAAGGGTAACCCGATTTGATTAACAAAAATTTACGTTCTGTTATTTTATTAGCGAAATTATTAATTAATTTACAATTACTTACAAGAAAATATATTTTTTTACTATTTATCAATACTAATATAAAAGAGAAAGAGATTAGGCTTGAGTCCCCTCCCTTTGTTGTGGTTGATATTAATGGGCGCGTGGCGGCCACGAGGAGTCGACTCGCTTGGGAGCCCATATGTGCATGAAAAAACCTCCACAAAAAACCGAACTCAGAGAAAGAAAAAGAAAAATTACAGAACGAGATAAATATTTACAATTAAATAGATAAGGAGGAAGATTTAATTAAAAAAATAGCATTTTTTTTTTAAATTTGTGGCTTCACCTTTCCAAAAAAAAATTTTCATTATATATATTTTTTTTGAACTTGCATAATATTTATTTTCTTTATAAAACCAAGAATCACAATTAGATTATATACAATACTTGTTATCCAGGCATATTTAGAGGAATCCAAATGAAAGACAAAATATCTGCCCGATAAATTTATTTTCAGTCTTCGTCAAAGTTTCGGAGAATACGATTAATCAGATGAATTTTCCGACTTTTGTGAACCTGCTGATGACTATACAATTAACAATCAAGCATCAGAACCCAGGCTGTGAATCCCGCAATTGTCATAAAAATTTCAAAATCACAATATACATATACAACCAATATGCAATATGTATATTCTGATTTTGGCACGAATCTTATATTAATAGCCTGGGTTCTGATGATGGGTGGCGTATACTATGAAGACAAAGGCAGAAAATAAATATATCGGGCCATAATTTTGTCTTTTATTTGGATTCTTCTATCTTCTTCTAAGCCTTCCGGCTAAATTTTTGTCCAGACATATTTATTTAAGATAAAAGATTTTTGCGCGATGGGTTTGTATTTGGTCGGGCTTAATTCGCGCCCCCCTGTCAAACACAAACTCATTTCGCAAAAATGTTTTGTCTTCAACGATATGTTGACTGCCACAGTTTCTATTGAAAACTACCAACTACCTCAAAGCCCTATCAATCGACATATTTATTTATACAAATTGGTATCCAATTGATTTAAATAAATATTCACCTGCCTGATATCCGAACCCATATCTTAACAATATTATTTGAAAGACTCTTAGACTTCAAACAAGGCCATAATATCCAAACTTGGAACAGTGTTTCCAATCGATAATTAAGTTAATTGATTAATCAGATGAATTTTCCGACTTTTGTGAACCTGCTGATGACTATACAATTAACAATCAATGTTTTTCAATAAAAATAAATCAAGGGTAAGGGCCTTGTGTTTTGTTTTTGTTTTTTTAAATGTAACTATACTATAAATTTGTCTGATAATTATTTTGACTTTATTAATTTCAAGACATAGGAACCAGCTTATTTCTTTTTTCTCTCTTTCTTCCTCAGGTTGATTAAATTTAAAGCAAAGCCAGACGAAAATCTCTAATTTGGAGGAAGTTAACTTTGGCCTGGAACCCCTCTAATTACGTATCAATGAATTGACCAGGGGGCCCAAGGCTCAAGGGTATACTTAGGGCGGGGCCCCTGGCGACGCCCCAAGTGGGGCCCCCTCGGACTCAACCCTACCATTAACTTCATAGGTATATTTCATTCAGAGAACATTTTCTTGAGGGCGGTCAAATCATCAAAAATAAATTACTAGCAACAAATAGACAGATTGTGTCTGCTCATCTTCAAAAAAACCTTTGAAAAAAGGGTTCTCCCTCCACTTGGTTTTAATAAATATACTTAGGTTTGAATTTGGGTTAATAAATTATTTTTAGGGAAGGTAATTGCGCCTCTTTAATATGTTCATTGTCATCAGACTTTTTAAAATTAATTAAAAAGAGATAAATAATTATTATCTATATTTTAAATTAAATATTTCATATTATCCAAGGAACATTTTTAGCTCGAATAGTGGACAGATAAATTTTTTAGAAAGAAAATATTGAAACTGGCCACCAAGATTTTGTAGAGAAGAAAAAAGTTAAATAGAAAAATTTTGTATTAGAAAAAAATTAAAATGAAAACATGGAGTATTAAATCATCTATTGAACTCTCAAATAGTCGGCTTATTAGTCAAAATAGTTATATGAAAAAATATGAGGATCTCCAAGCCAGTAAAATAGTATCTTTGCCTATCAGCGGCGGGATATATAGACATATTCGATAATGAATATAATTTTAGGATATCCGTTCTCCGTCCATATGATTATATTTCGTCTTTTTTTAAACAGGTTTAACGCACTGAAAAAACATTCCATATTCATTGAAAATAAAGTCTTGGCAACAAGAATAATAAGTAATAAATAATTAAACAATTATTTTTCAAACTGAATTTATAATATAGTAGAAAATTTTGATTTAAAAACAGCTTAAAACCCGCTCTTTCGGACTTTCAACGCAGGACCGCGTTTAAGTAAATAATGATTTATTACAACTAAACTTTTTTCTGATATTTTCATTAATTTTAATACTCGAGAACCAAAATAAAAAATGATACATATTTAATTATTATTTTTTTTCAAGTAATAAAAATCAAATTAAAATATTTCTTATTTAACCAGTAAATGTATTTTTATTCCAGGAAACAACTCGATTCTTAACCGGGGTTCCGCCTCCTACTTTGCCTGGACATACTGGATATATAACAGCAGCTACATTTCCACCTGGCAGAAATAATAGCAACGGCAGCTCAGAAAACAATCAACTTACGAGCACAATATCGCCATCAGATTCACAGAAACAAAATCTTAGTTCAATGGAAGAAGATAATACAGACTGTTCGCAGCAACAGCAAGAAACCACTTCGTAAATATGTGCTACGAATCGACTTCTTATCAAAGAAACAACCAAAGTTTGATATTCGAAGAATATTTTCAATTAATCGAAAATTGAAAAAATGAAAAGCTATTTTTTCATAATCTAGATTTTGTAGTGTGTTTGCTGAAGGTGACGAAAAAGTCGAATAAAATTTTTCAATTTCGTTTTTGAACAGACTTTTTTTGGTTTTCGAAGGATGCACCCACATCTTCTTCTTCCTCAGGACTTTGTCTCTTCACCAATAAATTGAAGAATTTTATTTATCTTTTTCGTACCTTCTGCATTCCATTCAGCAAACACACATGAAAAAATTACTAATTCTAGATTAGAAATCTATATATATTGTGTCATCATTTAATTTTTAATAATTCTATTTTTTTATAATATTTGATGAATGAATATTTTATTATCCTTTAAATATTGTTAGTCTCTAAATATTTATATAAAAAATAATCAACGATATTACTATGGGTTCCCTTTGATTACACCTCATTAATGAATTAATTGCTTTAGAGGGCCTCAAAAACAGGGCATGCTCAGTTGACCATTTCTAGGAGATTTGAATATTTAAAATTTTATTTTTTGTTTTACCCCGGGTTATAAAAAAAAAAAATAATTCAAATAATTTGCTTTATATAAAATAGAGAAGTTTTGATTTTATTTTACCTCGTCAGGACAAATTTCTATAAATTTTTCAAATATATTTATATTAAATCATTATTTTATTTATTATTATTTTGAATACAAGTTTCTTGATAAAAAATTTTTGATTGATCCATGATTCTCTTCTGTCAAATCCTTATACTTATGAATAACTAATTATAATAGATTTAAGGGGATTTAAGGAAGAGCATGCATAATTCCTTCTAGATGAGCTCTGGAGCAATTAATCGAAAATCCTCTAGTGAGCTCGTCATTTGAGTTAGCTACCTTCCAGCAACTAAACACCATTTATAATGCAGGCCATGGTAAATATCTATTTAATTCCACACGAAATTTTGAAAGAATTTTTAAGGTGGTGACGCCAAAAAATAAGAAAAAAATAAGGAGGATAGAGGATTGTTGTGAAGGCATAAATAATATACGCTTTCAGGCGATCGATTTCGCTTTATTTAAAGCATCATCAGGTCTTGCATTGAGAAGTAAATATAAAAAAAAGACAAATCCATGCATAAACTTTTCTTTATCTTAAAATTCTGATATGAATCTTTTTTTTATTTACTTCTCAATTCAAGGCCTGATGATGCTTTAAATGAAGCGAAATCGACCGCCTGAAAGCGTATATTATTTATCACCTGACAATTATTATTATGTTATTGTTTTATTTTCATTAGATAAAATTGATAAATAAATTTGTTTTTTATTTAAATTATCATACAACTTTTACAGAAATATATAAATTTAGTCTTATTATGAATGTTTATAATATTAAATTAATTTTATAAATATACATTATTATTATTATTAATATTATTATTTGGAAATTTTAAAAATAAAATTTGGAAAAATTTTTTAAAAGTAATAGTTTTAACTAATTGGTTTTAATTATTATTCCATCATTGTTAAAAATAGTAAGTTATGTTTAATTCATATTATGGGGTCAATGAATTTATTTCATTTTCCTATATATTTATTATTTCTTTAGCTATCCTTTATTTATTTTTTTTATTTATTTATATATTTATTATTTAATAAACATACTGACACACACACACATATATATATATTTTATAATAGTATTGATTTTTTAATTTTTTAATGTAATGAAGTGATTTATTAATCTGGATGTTTACGATTATATGATTATAAAAATAATTAAAAAATATAAATTTTATATTTTTTCTAAAACTAGTATTCTCAGTTATTTTTCTTAGAAACTGTTCATTTTAGTTTTTGAAGACTTTCTAGATTCAAAAGGTGTGTTATGTTAATCACAATCTTTTTTTAAAGCCTTTTCGAATTCGGTCATATATACTTAAAACAATTATATGTTTTATTTACGAGACAAAAGTATCCAGGCATTTTTATTTGTCTAATTGATTTATATAAATATTAATCCATCTCTAATAATTTATGTAAATGAAATAATTTCTTAGGGAGATAAATATAAGGCCTTATTAAAAACTCCACAAAGCTGACGTTTCGGAGAATCAAAGCCTCCTTCTTCAGGACTAGTGGGGATTTAAAATAATAATTTTTCCATACATTTCGTCATTATAAAAACTCCTGACCAATTCACTTGAGTTGTATGAGAAGGGCAACTATTCGAAGACCAAGCGATGCCAAAATATATTATTATTTTAAATCCCCACTAGTCCTGGAGAAGGAGCCGTTGGTTCTCCGAAACATTGGCCAGTTTTTAATAAATCTGATCTCCATAAGAAATTTATTTCATTTATATCATCCTAGATTTAAATTAAAAATCTAATATTTTTTTTTTCTTTTTTTTTTAGTCTTTTTCGGCATCTCAAGCCATTTAGACACCGTTTTTATTTATTTAAATTAATTGGTGGCCAATATAATTTAAATACATTTTTGACGCTCAGGACGGGAAGAGAACCACATTTTTTTTTTATTTTAATAAAAATATTTTTCTTATTATTTCTTTAACTATTTTTTATTTGTATCCTGTTTTTTTTTTTTTTTTTTTTTTTTTTACTTATTTATATATATATTTATTATTTAATATGAACAGACACACACACACACACACACATTTTATAATAGTATTCATTAATATGTAATATAACCTAAATGATTTTATTATTAATATTATTATTAATTTTTATTATTAATGATATTGTTTATAATACAATAGAATTGTTTTTTAGACCGTGTTGATTATTAGGCAAAATGGGTTTTTTTCCAGGCCTCACGATGAGACCCTGAACTATTCTATTAATATCAAATTTCCTTCTTTGTTTTTTATTTAATTTTCATATTTTTTTTAAAAAAACCATAAAACGAATCTCTTTCCAGAGCATACGCAAATTTAAATTTGCCAAACTCATAAAGTGGGAATTGCATTATTTTTAACAAAAAACACTTTTGGACTTAAAAGATGTTTTTTTTTTCTTTACAATAATTGTCCCAGAAAAATATTAAATAGTTTAATATTAATAACTTGAAATTGTTAATAAAAGATTAAAGATTTAAAGATACAATCCTTCTACTACTACCTGAAGTATTGTTGATATTTTAATATAAACTTTTCAACGATACATGTATAGATTTATTACGTTACTTATTTATATATATCAATTGGTATCCAATTGATTTAAATAAATTTTCATCGGACTGCCCGGGATCCAAATCCACACCTCTTGACTTTTGAGATTATCAATATTGACAATGTCAGTATTTTTAAGCTCTCAACCACACGGGGCAATTTAATTTTTTATTCTTCAAAGGAAAAATACAAGAATATATTCTAATTTTCTTTTTTTTTGTTTAAAAAAGAATTCAAAAACAATTCTTCTTGAAACTCACTTCAAGAAGTTTCAGAGACGATCTCCATTAATAGAATTCCTAAATTTTCAAGATTTTTTATTCTTTTTTTCGAGCAGAGAAAAATTATAGTTTGACCCTAGCACGCCTAACAGTTAGGCAGCCACACTTACAGAGCATCTTATCGTGAACAGTAATGGTAAGGAGAAATGTTTCTTAAAAATATTTTCATGTCCCTTGATGTCTTTACTTATACTTCTTAAAATCCAAAATACGACCGTCCTTCCTGCCTATTCTTCTACAAAAAATACTTCAATTTATTAATAAAGAAATCATTTTAAATACAAGGTCTTTAGATAAGCTCTCCCACTGCAATTTCACAGCCGGGACTGAATAATTATATCGATTTAATATTAAGCATTTATTAAATTTTATACATTGAAATTCATATAATATACACGTTTAAAGTGATCATAAAGAGAACACTTTAAGAAGACGTTCTGCAGATGAATCTCCTTCAGCCATTCCTAGGGCACTGATTCCTAAATAAAAAATGCAAATTTATTTTACATCTTTTAAAATCTTTGTTGTTGAATAACCCTTTTTTTATTTGTTATAGGCAAAAATAAAATATGAACTGGTCTTGTTCACGAGCTTTAAAATTTTCCCTATGCAATGCATTGGGTGAGTCGGAAAAAGCGTTCATTAAATTTCTTTTAAAAAAAAATTTGGAAAATTTTTTTAAAAGTAATAGTTTTAACTAATTGGTTTTAATTATTATTCCATCATTGTTAAAAATAGTAACTTATGTTTAATTCATATTATGGAGTCAATGAATTTATTTCATTTTCCTATATATTTATTATTTCTTCAACTATCCTTTATTTTTTTTTTTATTTATTTGCTCTAACAGGCAACTACTGTAGAATTTAAAAATTGAAAACTTCTAAAGAACTAAAATTTTATCCTATCCATCTACACCCTTGATATTTTTAAAGTAAATATTACCATCTTTTCCTGGCTTGGATGGATCAGCCCCAGCTTTAATTAACAAATTTGCAACTGACAAACTTCTCATAGAAATAGCTTTAAGTAAGGATTCTCCTCCGCCATCTTCCTTCAGGAACAAATTCCCGTGGATATTGATTCCTTGTTTGATTAGAATTTGAGCACAAGAAAGACTAGCATGTTCAGCAGCGAGAGATAACAGTCGAGGAAATTCATCAATGACAACCTGAACATTTTAGAAAGTAATAGATAACCCAAGGTTTTATTATATTTAGTATTTAAATCATTTTCTAGGTGAATGATACAAATAAATTTTTGAGCAAAATCTGACACCTATTTTGACACTACTTAGCGAGTTAGGGCTCAATAAATAGAGAATTAAATGATATATTTTTTATAGGAAAATTTTGACTTTAAAATTCAAAGAAATTTTACCTCTCCTTTATATATCATGCTGAATAATAAATGCGGATAATCTCGCCTTATAGCCTCTTCTGCAATGAATATAGCTTCACTTTCAGGCACAACATCTCCAACTTCAGATTTCATTGCTCCCAAACGAAGAAATAATTCAACTACATCCCATCTGAAATTGAAATTTGAATAAAAGTCTGTAAGCACATGCTAAGGGGACGAGGGAATTGTTTTTATTATTTATTTATAAAATAAAGAAAAATAATTCTTACAAAATTTTATAATAAAAATTTAGAGATCACTCCAAAAATATAGGGAAAGGATTGTTTTTATTATTAACAAGGTTTAAAATACATTAAAAAAAAACTCTTGTCTTACTTGCGAAATGCTACTGCATATTGAACTGGAGTCCATTCAAAAACAGAGCATTTTGATTTTAAACAACTGGGTGCAATCTGAAGAAGACGTTCTGCAATATTAAAAGCCTTTTTCACACTGCAGACCAAATGTAAAGGAGTTCGCATCCCGATGTCTCGTTTGGTAACCTCCTTAAATAAAAAAAAAAATTATTTCTTAATACCGAAATGAAAAAAAGATTATCCCACATATACATTTAAATACTAGTAAATTTAAATTTGGGATATGTTTTATAATATAAAAGATTTGTTTATTTCATGTTTCCGTATATGATGGAGAAAATAATATTTGAAATGCAATTCTCGTTGCATAATAACAAATGCCAAAAAAATATATTTAGGGAAAACTCGAGGAACCCTACCCTGCCTCTCTGAGACACTGAAGTGCTACAAGATCCCAATCCCTGATCAGCCAAGGTCATATCACTCAATCTTACTTTAATTGTAACTTTTTTGGGAAGGATTTGAAGATATCCAGATGTGATAGCATAATGGAGAGGAAGATGCCGAGAAAGAATTAAATCCAAGACGGAACGAATCAATTCTTGGTCCGATTCGAAAATGCAACGCAACACCTCCGGGCTAACTTTTTGATAGGATCCAGCCAACCAAATGCCAGCAAAATATTGACCAAGAATTCGTGATCGAAATCTGGGCCGGAACCCAATCCATTTGGAAATTAAAGGATCATAGGGTTCGTCGAAAGAGGATGAAGCAGCTTGACGGAGACGGGATGCGGCACGGAGGCTGAAACTTGGAGCTTCGGATGGAGGAACCACCAAGAGAGCTGCTGCATTCACGTAGTAATACATGGCCACCTGCATGGAGAAAAAAGCTTTACTCTTAGGATTTAGATAAATATATTTCATTTAAATTTTCACTCAACATTATAGATCTTCCCTTCCTTGAAAAAAAGGTAAATATGATAATTTTCGGTTGAGGACTTGAGTCTGAGTCCTCCTACTCTTATAATCACGACATTTAAATTTCTCCTCTCATTCTTAATTTTGTGATGAAAGGGGAGACATTAAACAAATTATTTTGGGGTTAGTAGATGCATAGCGACCCGAGCCAAGATTGACATTTCTTTAGCTTCCCATATGCCAGTCCTTCCCCCTCTCCTCCACAAAATTAATTAATGTGACTGAGTGGTACAATCTACAGGAATAGAAGATTGCAGCCAAGGAAATTAAATTTTAATTGACAACGTTTACGACTCAAATAGTGTCCTTCATCAGGACAATAAATAAACGTAACTTAGATTTATGAAACACTAAGTACTATTAACATTTAATTGTCATTTGTGTCCTAAACGTTGACAATTAAATTTAATTAAGATTTTTATTAAATTTCTTTGACTGCAGAAAAATTAATTCCCTCTTCTCCCCCTCTTATTCTTATCTCCAATCTCTTAACGCCCAAAGACCCGGATAATACTCACTTTGATTTCTGAGGTACATTCTTTGAGATCTTTTCCATCGGAGAGTCTTTGAGCTATAACTCTATGAAGAACGAGTAAAGGATCCAACCAATCTTTGGATTTCATTTTGGCCTTGATTTCAAGAACAATTCGAGAAGCTCGTCCCAATATAGACTTCCAGATAGATAAACTTCCATCACCACTTAAGTACATAACTACAAAAAAAGTTTGTTTTTTTTTTTTTCAAAATATTAAAAGGGAAATATCGTTCAATATTAATAATATTTTTTTCAGTACATTTATTTTTTTTTCTGGAAGGTTGTAAAAGCCCTCGTACTATGAATTCATCTTCATCTGTGAACGCCTCGAGTTCATAAATGTTAGCATTAAGTAGAGGGGCCAACATATTAGCTTCTGAGCCACTACTACAAGTTATGTAAATTGACTCAGTAGGGAAAAAATTCGGAGAAACGATTTTCTCTAAAATTTCGATCGCCCTGTGTTTACGTTGTTTCGGAACATCGTCCCAACCATCAATACAAAGTAGGAGTTTTGGATTATTTAATAAAGCTTGTCGAAAACAGGCTCTAACCACAGATAATTTAATATTTTTTTGAAGATCCACAATAATCTAAAAAAAAAAAAAATTATTAGTTTAAATTTTAATTTTCATAAATATAAATAATCACCTTTGCCATTTGAAAATCCGTAATCGAACTAATTGTGTCTGTAATAACCATATCCAAATCGGCTAAATCAGTAGTTAAATGCCATCGTTTATAAAAAGATGCTTCTTTGGCAGAAGCGTGTAAAAAAGTCGTTTTTCCACATCCTATTTTGGAAAAAAAAATTAAATTTTTTAATTTTAATACTTTTTAGGAACGATTATAAATGTTTTCCCCTCTCATTAAGACCAAATAGTAAATTTGGACCACTTAATACAAACATGAATTAATAGATATAATTTCTTTTTATATATAAATTATAAAATAAATAATAATTCATATAAATCAAGTAAAATTTAATTATTTTAATTTTAAAGACATTCAATATTAATTAGAACTTTAATTTAAGTCAGACAAAAGTTGAGCTTTTTGAAGGCAGAGGGAGAAGGGTTTTTTTTTTAAATATTACGCGAAAATACTTTTCATTGGCAATATAAATGTTTAACATTTCCGAATAAGATATATTCCTATTTGCGCATGCGCACTTGCTCTGGGTCATCAATTAAGTTCATGCCCCTTTTCATAGAAAGAAGATTATTATAACTTGTACTAAATTCTCGTAGACATTGGTCGATATTTGATGTGCTGGTTATACTCGATTAGTCGTAATTTGGTGGAGGGTCTAACCTGAGCGTTTTTGGTTTTTAAGGACCAAATCATCAGCTGTAAATTTTGCGAATCAATTGCAAACAGTTCTTTCAGCTAAAGCATATTGCTTGTGTGGCGTTTTTGCCTTTCCGGTTAAAGAAATGCATTAAGTGTCTTAAATTTCTTCCAACTTCCAAAGGGCTCTAAACTAATATAAATTAATTTATCTAAAGGAGAATTGACAAAACTTACCCATCAGTCCTGTAATAATTTTTACTCGTACTCCAATCCATTGTTCTACACAGGGAATTAATTTCTTATGTCTGTAATGAATGTTTAATTTTGGAATTACTGGGATTATTTCTAATGGTTTCGCACCAGAAAGCTCATCCAGCCAACAAACTTCAAAGGTTTCCTTTTTAGATAGATATGTTTGGAGAGGCATCTCTCTACCTACAATTTGATAATATAACATTTATATCTTTTTTTAAATAAAATTTGCATTCATTCTTTATTAAAATAAATAAATATTCTCTCTTTTGAGTTAGAAGATAAGAGAGCGAAAGTAACATAACAAGATAATCTTTATCTTTCGTTTCCCTTTCCTTATTTATAACTATTATTTTCACCGTTAATTATTTAAGCTCTTATTTTAAAGATTTAATTTTAATTCATTTTTGCTATTCTTAATTTATGTATGCGATATTCTTCAAATATAGTTCATTGTAATTTTTTTTTATAAAATTATAGGAAAAGCAGTCATATGGGATGAATTTGCTTTCTGTCTAATGATTAAGATAATGTACCATTTCCCTTCCTAATATATTACTTTCTTTCCTTGCATTTGATTTTTTCCAACTTCCTATAAGATAGCCACAGAATTTGTTTAACGACAACGGAAATTTCTATTTTTTTAATATTATTAATTTTTATATTGTTGTATGTAAGTCATATATTGTTATAATAGGTTGAAGTCCAAATGGAATTTTTTTTTTACAAAAAGGTATTGTTGCCATCTTTAACATTCTTCCTCCTTTCTCTAAAAAATATCTTAACCAGTTTACCGTTGATTATTCAATGTGTATTATATAGAGAGCTAATTGCTGTAGTCTGGAAGGGGCGTTAAGAAAGTATTCCCTTTAATGGTGCAGTCTTAGAAAGGTGTACAGTACCTTACATTCCTGTGCTGAGTAATATCCTGGAGTGCATAAATTCTTTCGTTTGTGCTTGCTGATTGTTAGGCTATCCCAAAAACCTACTTATTAAAAAAATTTTCAATTAATTGATCCAGAGATAAATTCATTAATGAGTTGGTCATTTGGGTTGCCCATCCAGAAATCAAACCTGAACTAATTTATGCACCCATGGCAATATATATACTATCTCCTTCAAAAGTAATTGGACAACCTGTATCTTTTGTTTCGTCCTAATAGATAATTACTGATATTCGAAAATAAGAAATTTAATAATAGGTAAAATATTATGGATTTGATGAATTTTGAATTTCATGTAACACTTCACTGAATAAGTCCCGATACTGACAAATAGATGGCACCTCTATTGAATATCCATATGATTTTTAGAAAGTACCAACCTTTAAATGATATGTGTCAAAATTTCTTGACAATCCATTAGTTTACAAGTTACAGTGGTTTTAGATACGCTACTACGCCTTCAGAGTCAACGACTTTGACATTGAACCGTGTCACAAGTCGTTGGCTACGAAGGCAAAATTGCACGAATTAAATTTAGAATTGCTTCCCCATCCACCATATTCTCCGGATCTGGCTCCCAGCGACATCTACCTGTTCGCAGACCTCAAAAAAATGCTCCAGGGAAAGAGAGTTGCGTCAAATACACAAGATAGGCGCAACAATCACCTATTTTGAGCCCAAAGATAAATCGTTCTACAAAAAAGGCAACGAAATGTTAGAGAAGCGTTGGAATGAATGTATCACTTCTGAAGGAGTGGGAAGGAGAGACTATGTTGATGAATAAAGTCGAATTTTCAAAAAAAAAAATGTTTTTTTTAGTAGTTAGCTTCGGGACTTATTGAGTGATGTGTTAGCTCTTCTAATTATCAATTAGACCCAAAGATTTAGGTTGTTAAATTACCTTTGAGGGAGATAATATAATTATTTAGGAAAGTAGGATATTTTTTCCTTACGTTTTTACTTTCTTTTATTTATAGTAATTTTGTTAAAATAATTACTCAAAGAGACGGATAGTTTATCCTGAAAACAAAACTCGATGTCTATTGCTACTCTACCTTCTCAATTAATTATTTTATGATTTTCTTAGGCACTGATTAATGAGATAACCTGGAAGCTATCTATTTAATATGTGAATTTGCAAGACCTAGAACCTGGTAAAAGAAAATTTTGCTTCCTTGCTCGAGTATTTTTTATCCCTAATTAAAGCAGGCGATAGTTTAAATTTCATTTCAAGATACCATAAACACTTATGGTCTTATTCAAAATTGTCTTTTGGGATTTCATTGTTAGATCATTAAAATTCAGACTTCCACTACGGATTATGCCGTTAAATTCAGAACAAAGAGAATTGATGAGCGACGATTCTTCAGGCACCACGAGGATTAATCTATAAGAAAGTAAAACGATTATCATATTTTTGTATATTCATTAAGTGAATAATTTAATCTACCTCTTTTCAGATTGCGCTCGGAGGTTATACCAAGCGGTCTCCATCAGCGTGATGTCGTAGAGGCCGTTATCAGTGGAAACTATAAGATAGTCTATAAGAGGGCCTGACCAGACAACCAGAGCATCGGCCAAATTGTTTGGACATCCCTTAAGACATCTGTTACCTGAATTCCAAGAAAATATTTATTTATTGTAGAAAACTTATTTTATATAGGGTAAAAAATAAAATAAAAAATAACATTTATTATTTCTTAATTATATTTTAGATTTCTATGAAAATTAAATTTTTTTCTTACTTGGACAAGCACTTGCTAGGTGGTAGTGTCAAAAGTAGGTATTTTATAAAAAATTTTTTTTTTTAAATTTATAGACTTACTTGATAAATCGATTGCGATTGATCTGACTTTGACGAGGCTCCGAACGACAAGAACAAAACACAGAGCCCTTTCGATTGGTTTTATGGCAGTCAGAGTTAGAATCTTTGTTTTCTTGAGATCTTTTTGGATTGTTTCTATCAGGCGTCTCTTAAAATGGACTTGAGAAAATCTCCGTACCGTATAAGAACGGCTCGATAACTGGAATTTCAAAAAATATTTAAGGATGAGAAGGCAGATTCAGCAATAATTCAGCCTTCGGATGTTCCGTAAAACCTAAATTTGAGACGTTTCGAACTAGATTTACTTGTTCATCATCAGTCCAATTTGATCGTTATATGCCCAAAGTTGTTCCGCTTGCATTTGAATATCCTGACCAAACAACAAAGTATACATTTAGGAACCAATGATTTTTCACCATTCAACACTCCCTTTATCATAAATTAATAACATTGTCATTTCTCTAAGTATACATTGTTATATATGTTTCTAATATAAGCGGACCAACTTTGGGCAATGATCAAAGTGGACTAATGATGAATGAGTAAATCTTGTTAGAAAGGTCTCAAATTCGAGTGTTTATTAAGCATCCAAAGTCTGAATTATTATTGAACCTGCCTTCTCATCCATTAAAATTACAACACAGCAACAGCTTCTTTCACAAAATTTTAAGTACAAATACCGCTACCTCAGAAACATTTTCTTGTAAATTAAGATAAATATTTGGGAGAATCTACTATAAGGACATCGAAGAACGATAATAAAAAGTGGGGATAACTGATTTGGTAAGTCTAAAAGATATTTTAGCTTTTGGATTTAAAATAAAAACCGAAAGGCATACCTAAAGAGGAGGAGTCAAAGAAAATAAAAATACTTTTATAATAACAAAAAAAAAAAAATCTTCAAAACATATATAAATATGCCATATTGATATGTGAAAAAATTATTTTATTTTAACTTAAAGAGGCTGAAACCGGTCGTCAAAAATAAAATTATTTTTTTTTTTAATTTTTGGATTCTTACTTTATCTCTTGGTGTTTATAAAAATAAAAACTAAACTCTAAATTATCCTTTTCGTACCAATTAATAAACATTTAACTGTTTATATAAAATTTACTTACAAATGAGTCTGAACTTCTTGCTATAGGCCTATTGACATTTTCCCTCATATAAACCCATTCAGCAAATGTTTTTTCATCGATGGTGGCCTCCAATTTAGAAAAAACGCATTTTACTCTCCACCAGGTGGCCATTCTGCTTAACATCGTTTCTGTTTCTTTTTTCCCTCTATCTTTGGAATACTAAAAATAGAAAGAAGAAGAAATAAATTATGTTGAATAATAATTATTCATAGTGAATTTGGAAAGAAGATGGATATTCTTTTTCTTATTTTATTTGATTGTGAAACAAAGTAGTCTAATTCAAAACTAAATAAGAAGTATGTCCAATTTCTTTACTATTTGATAATAAATACCGCTGAGATAATACAAATTTCTTTAGCAATTAAGTCTTCAATTTCTTTTGTTCCTGGTTGGCTAGTATAAACATAAACCCTTCGCACGAATTCTGGATATCCTCCTCCAATTTCTGGGGCATAAATTTGTGGATTTAGAGTTTTTGTAAAGATGAATCCCCCTTCATAATGTGGCTGATCTAAAATAGTTCCTGGCATACGATGTCTTCGCGTTTTTAAAGTTGAATCAAGAGCTTGACTCGTGTATAATACAATCGTGCAATTTGGATCTAAAGGTTGGTGATTTAGAGCCCGGAATGCCTAAAATAAATAATGATATTTAATTATAATTTTTGCATATAATAAGTGCGGGATGATTAACCTGAAACATTCCTGGTAACGAAGTAGGTCCTTCGCGTAAGAGGTCCGAAAGTAAAATTTTATGAGTTGGGACTCGAGGAAGTACTGCGAAAAGCCAGAGAGTTCTCCAAATTCCATTTTGATAATATCGGATCACAATCCAAGGACGACTTCTTCCTATTTGATTTTCTATTAAAAATCAAAAAATGATAAATTTTTATCTAATAATAAACAAAAAACACTTTTTAGAAAAAATAACAAATTTATCAAAAAAAAAAATGATTATAGAAATCGTTGATTAATGATATCCAATAATAAAAATAGACTACATTAATTCATTCTAAAAATTAATTCAACGAGTTCAAAAAAAGATGAGAGATGGATGAAAAAATTATTATTTTCTTATTATATAGGATTATTTTATGAATGATGATTTAATAAACAATTACCATAATCTAGAACACCTTTGACTTTGATTTGAAAGGGACAACACAATCGAAGGCAGCGAGCGGCGATTAGACCCGCTAATCTAATCCGATATGTAGTTGCTGGACTAAACAAGAAGCGGTCATCCTCTTAAAAAAAAATAAAAAAGATCATTACCATTTTGTAAAAGCTAATTTTATTTATAATAATTCCAGGAAATGTATAAATTTGATGATATCGTTTGGTTCCTGTAAGATAGGCAACCGAAATGACCACCTCCCTTAGTTGTTCCAGAGTTTTCATTTATTAATTTCTAGGGGGATATTTAACCACTGCTCATCATGCCCCGAACCAGAAAAAATTAGTGAGTTGTTCGTTTGGGTTGCCTACCTTCAAATAACGGACTTTGTACTAGCAACCAACGGTAGATATATGAAAAAAGTATTATGGTATTAAATTAAAAATTATTAGATTTAAAAAAATACTTAATCGTTATATTCATAATTTAGTTCTCATTGTCCGTCCCATTAACTCACTTATCAAATTTCTACTTTGCAAACTAAATCCTGAGCTCAATGGCGTAGAATAGAGGATGGAGTTGGGGCAAGCTCCTCTCTAGTAGTATAAATTGGCAATTTTTTCTGGAATGACTCACCAATGACTGAGTCTCAAAAACTTTGCTGGAGCAGGTCAAGGCACTTCCAAATTTTGAAATTGCAGGAAATAAATTAATTTAATAAATACATATATTGATTTTCATTTGTTATTATAAATAAATCTCAGAACTGTTGGTTTTCCACTACTGTGCAGGATCAGTGACAGTTTAATCTAAGTAATGCCTGCTCACAGAGTTCTGAGATTTGTTTATAATAACAAATGAGAATCAATATATGTATTTATTTAATTCATTCATTTCCTGCCATCTCAAACTTTGGAACTGCCTTGATCTGCTCCAGCAAAGTCTTTGATGATACATTTTTCTCTAATATGAGAAAATAACATGTTAAGTCTATAAAAATTGTCGGCAATTTTGAAATTCTTTTTTCTCTCTAAAAATGTAGCTTAGCTTAACACTGATCTCTAAATATTAATTTTATCTTTGATGTTTAAAAACTTATCCTAGGATTTTCCTTACTCTATAAAAGAGAGAAGAATGAATGATAGAAACATTAGTTGTTTCTGGATGGATGGCAGCCAAAGTGGAATAAAGGCGAGAGAAAAAAAATAATGTTTGTTTTCCTTCTCAATCCTTTATTGCTTCAAAACGTGTAATAAAGAATTGAGAAGGAAATAAATATTTTTTTTTTCATTCTTTATTGCTTCAATCATCTACACGTTTTTGGAGCAATAAAGAATTGAGAAGGAAATCAAACATTTTTTTTTTCTCGCCTTTATTCCACTTTGGACTGGCATCCATCCAGAAACAACTACTTTTCCATTTCATCTACCCAAAATTTATACCATTTTTTTCATATATTTAAAAAAGTACTAAAAAGATTTTTTCACTCTTTTTTATACCAAATTCTTCTCAACATTTCGTGAATGTTTGTTGAATTTTGAAAAAAAAAGTCTAATTATTTTTTTAATTGGCTAGCCAATAGGCCAGAAACTATCTTCCTAATCATTGTTAATTTGAAGCTCAAAATTATATAGGAAGAACAAACGTAAAGCCCCGGATTTTGAAAGTTGTTTGAAAAAGGAAGATCTTTGAAACTAGTTTTTATAATTAAAAAAATGCTAGTTGCTATTTCTCATTTGTTTATCCTAAACAATTACTGTATAATATATTTTCAATAGTTGTTATAAAAATTCTCGAATAATTCGATCGAATTTTACCACCAATCTTTTAGTAAGTGGATATAAAATATAAAAGACCTAAACTAAATTTGTAATGTGGAGCCAAGAATATAACCAACCTTAGTATTACCAATGCGCGTAGATATGATTTGTCAAAAAAAGCCCCTGTCCCTTGGACCAGAGGTAGAGCTCTCGCCTCACATACCAAAGGCCAGAGGTCCGCTTCCCGTCCAAAGCGATAAAAATTTATTTAAATTATATTAGATACCAAATGATTTAAATAAATATGGACTTCAGATGACGAAAGACAAAAAAAAAGTGAAATACATTTATTATTGTTAGGGCAAACACAATTTTAAAAGATTTAAAAATTAATTGATTTTCTCCATAAACTTTTTTCCGACAAAGGGAGTGAAAGTAAAGAAAAATAATTGAACATGATCTTCTTACCTGTTGCGTCTTTACATGCTGGAATTTGTTGCATTCTAATCCTTCATCCTGTTTTAAGATTATTCCATTTTTTAAATTTCATAAACCCCCTGGCCGAAAATGAATGTTTTGATTAATTTATCTTATTATTTATTTACTTTTATATTCATCTTATAAATATAAACATAACCTTAAAATAAATGATCATTATTTGTTTATGCCCCTCCCTCCTTCGATTTGAGTCAAAGATCTATCCTTATAATACAAGGGATTCATCTCAGACCGTATCCCCGGTTTTTTTTTCATATTTATGTATAATTAAATTTTTATTCTGAAACCCTCATCTGATGATGACGACCACGAGTTAGCAGACCAAAGCTGACAACTTCTCTTATATGTCAGTCTATCCCCCCTCACTCGTAATAAAGCTTCGGGATGGGTTTTCCTTTCGTAATTTTCAACGTCGATTCCGAATCAAAGGATTGAAATAAGAATGAAGAATATTATCAGTCTCCCTTCTCGTAACATTGAAACAAAAAATTGATCTCGTGAGATTATCCTAGAGTCAATAAATACATTGCAGTTTCTTTTCTCTCATCTTGATTTATATAATCATATTATTATTATTATTATTATTATTATTATTACTTTTTTTTTTGATAAGTAATAAGGATTTATTAAAAATAAAAATTTCAATAATGTTTTTACTTTTTTAATTCCATTTACTTACTCTTAGTGAATCAATCCTCTTAGCACTACTCAAAGGGACCGGGGTAAATATATAATTCAAAAATTCTCACTTTTTTTTTAAGCATCGGAGGCCATTTAGACTCCGTCCTTATTTATTTAAATTAATTGGTAGCCAATATAATATAAATAAATTTTTGTCGCTCAGGAGGGAAAGCGAAACACTGATCTTTGGTACGTGAAGCTAGACCTCTAGCTCTGCACCAAGAGACAGGGCAAAATTCTCACTTAAAATGTCTCCTCGGCATCTGAGGCCATATAGACTATAAACAATACATATATATGGTTATTAGGATACAAATTATCCAAACATATTTATTGATATCCAAATTATTCAAATAAATTTTCCTCCAAATCCCTTGGCTTTTATGGTTATCACTATTTAACAAAGTCACTATCTTTAACCAGCCAAGGGGTGTGGGTTCAGATGAAAATTTATTTAAATAATTTGGATATTAATTGGTATAGATAAATATGTTTGGATAATTTGTATCCTAATAACCTAATAATATATGTATTGTTTATAGTCTAAATGGCCCAAGAAGCAGAAAAGACTAAAAAAAAGCCTTTAACCTCTCGATAACGTGGGGAGGCTATTCTTCGTTTCATTTATATTTTATTTATACATGATATGAGAGAGAAATTATGAAAACAAGAGTTTATTTACATGTACTGTATGTTGTTTAAACGGAGATACAACTCTGGGTCAAAAGGTTATTTGAGAAATGTTTAATTAACATAGATCATAAAAATATTTAATTTTTGTATTGTATGTGACCTTGATGTGTGATCAGATAATTGCGGTATTTACATATATACCTCAGTCGGGGGGGGAGGGGTGCGTATTAATTAGCTAACCCATATTTGGCGATATCTTGTTGATCTATAAAATACTTTTGCTAAAAACTCGTAAATTTTGGTGCACAGAGTGCAGTAACAGCAGCAGCATTGAGGAGAATGTCGGATTCCTAGAGAGGCTCTCTTTCTCTCTCCCTCTCTCCGTGTTCTCATCTCTTTCGCACCTTCACTCTCGCCAATCGCTCTATCTCATTCGCTCTTACAGCTGTGACTGCTTTCACGTTGGCCAACCACTTTCTCCGCGATTCACTGACCGCACGTGTTCTGCGCCTCACCAAAGGTTACGTTCGGGAATTTAGAGAAAAAAAAATCCCTCCTAGGATGATGTGACCACGAAATAACTTTCTTCACTTGTGCTGATTACATCACTCTTTCCTTCCGTTTAAAATGGAATACATAGTACTCAAATTTATTGGTATTATGCCAAAAATCAAACAATAAACATACAGGCACATTAATAGTAATCAACAACGAATACTAATTTCTTTTGTTTTATAAATTATTCAAGTAATTATGAAAAAAAAAAAATCATATTAATATTTATGAAGATATTTGGACTCCGAAGCTGAAAGACAAAAAATAGAGAGAAAAAAGTCAGAAATAAAATTCTAGAAAAAAATTATTTCAATATTTATCATTTAAAAAGATATAATAAATAATAAAATAAATAAGTCGACCTGGAATATCTCTTAGCCTAACAATTTCATGTAGTAGGGTCTGTCTTAAATAAAAATTTGATTAATTAATACCCATTTATTTTAAAAAAACATGAAAGACAAAATTGACCATTTACAAATAATTCTCACACAGGAGAGGCGAGTGGCTAATCGGATTACGCTGAAGACATATATTAATTTATATATTTGTTATATTTATTTTTATATACATATCTTCACCTAACTCTCTTCTCTATCTTTATCTCTGGAATATCTTTCTATCCATTTCTGATTATTTCTATTCCTTTCTCATATGCACAAAGCAATATTTTGCAACGAACGAGCTCGCCAGATATATTATAACACAACGTGGGTTCGTATCCGGTATGCAGCAAAAAATTATTCAACTTTGCCAGAAGTCTCTTCCTATGGTAGTAAAGTGGGAGATAAACTCAAGGATCCATTTCATGATGTCCTAAGTGCCTTTGGGATGGGAAATCCGTCTCAAAAATTTAATCTATCCAGTTCTCGCAGAGAGAAGGTATGAAATATTTGTTGCGCCGAAATTTTTCTCTTAATAATAGAAAAACACAAAGTGTATTTTATTCTACTATTCGTATCTGTTTTTTTTTTTTTTTTTTTCTTTTTGAGCATTTGAGGCTATTTATTTAGACTCTCGCCTTAATTGGCAACCAATATATAATTATACAAATAAATTTTTATCTCTTAGCGAGAAGGAAAGTACTGTCCTTTTGTACATGAGGTAAGACCTCTACTTCTACGCCAAAAGACAGGGTTTTCGTATCTGTTAATTGGCTAATTATTTTTACCTTATAAATTCAATTAAAATTTTTTTTTATAAATCATTCTTTTCCCCCCCCCCCCCCCCGCCCGCATATTCTCG
>JAAAKE020152915.1:0-12554 GCA_010014785.2 Anisolabis maritima
CTCCAATATTTTCAAATTTTCACTCGTTAATATTAATAATAACTTGTATTTTATAGAGGACTTGCGACTTGCTTCATGATCTAAAAGGAAGTGGTTCGATTCCCATCCTGAGTTATATATTTAAATTATATCGGTCACCAATTAATTTAGATAAAAAATGGACGTAGCCAAAATGTACTCAAATGTTAAAAAAAAAAACTATTTTTATAATATATGTGAAATAAATGATTGATATAGCTTTAATAATCATTTCAATTTTTTGTTCTTTCAAAGGCTGATTTATCCATAAAAGTTGATGTCTTAAAGATAGGACGTTTTATAATTATTATAATTATTATAATTTTCCTCGCCTTTAGAGGTCATTTTTGCATTTCCGTATTCTCTGATAATTAAATTAACTACGCTATAAGAATTAGTTGGGTACTTTAGTCCTATCTTTTCTAATTATAATCCTTTCATTTATTAATATAAATTGAGAGTAGAGTAGAAATTCTTCTCTTTGAAATTTCTTGAAAACTATTTAAGTAGTCTTCGTTAAATAAATAAACTAAATTGTTTTTGGATTAAGGAACCCCAAATGAAAATCGATTTGTTCTAACAATGGAAGTGGAATTGAGGAGTT
This sequence comes from Anisolabis maritima, assembly GCA_010014785.2. Classification (NCBI taxonomy): domain Eukaryota; kingdom Metazoa; phylum Arthropoda; class Insecta; order Dermaptera; family Anisolabididae; genus Anisolabis; species Anisolabis maritima. Next base: position 623 of record JAAAKE020152915.1, read on the forward strand.
GCTTACATTTAACAAAAGTTTTTTTTGTCTTTTTGCCATGAAAATAAAATATAAATAATTTAAATAAATAAAGGTAAGCGTTATCCGTACCTGTTTATTTAAATAAATTGATATTCAATATAATCTAAATATTTTTCTCGCCCTCGATGGAAAAGGAATCATTGATCTTTTGAACATGAAGTAAAAGCTTTAATTTAACTCTGCTCTAGGGTAAAGGGTTAAGGAAAAATTATGGTGTGACTAAAGGTACATCACAACTTTCTCTTGCCTAAGATAACCATATTTATATAATGTAACGTAAATGATATGAGGGTTGGATTGATTCTTACCCAAGGCCTCTCATACTAACCAGATTTTTTTTTTTGTCGGTTACCCCAAGTAGCTGTTTAATGGCAATTTAATCGATTCGTTGGAGTAATTTGAAAAATAGAGCGGTTACCACCACCGTTTACCCGAGCAACGGCAAAATTATATCAGTAAAGTGGGCCCCAAACAATTTTGAGGCGGATAAGGAATAATACATTTCAAATATATCTAATAAGTAATTGATAAATGAACTTTAATCAAAATCGTTAAAGTTGTGAAAATCGAAAAAATAAAAAAATACATCAGTAAAGTACTAGTATTCTTTGGCCAATTTTATTGAAAAGATTCGAGGCGCATGCGATGAGGGTATCTAGCTTAAATAAGAAATTTCAGAAATTTCAAATTTTGAGAAATCTTGTTCACAAATAAAGACACATATAAACAGACAATTTTGCGAGGCCCAATTTTTTAGACTGAGGGGACTTGATTTCCGTTGAAATATTGACATCGAATTTTTGCGACCGCAATACTTTCTTACTATATATTTCATAAATACTTAAGAGGAAGTAAAATTAAAATTAGATCCAATTTACAAACATGGGACCTAATGAAGATTATATAGTGTTCAAAATTACGCCAAATTGTATTCAGATAGTTCTGAAAGTCCAAAAAGTTTATTTTCTTACCAATCCTCTCCCAAAAAGTTTTCGACCAATTAGAAAAACATTTCTTCGCTAGTTAGATATACGACCCTTCAAAGACTGGGAGACTCCCATTCCGCCTTTCTACCCTTCTATGGGCTTCGTACTATAATAATTCATTTTATTTAATTTTGTGCAGAAGTTTCTTCAGAGTGGTATGATTTAATGAATTTTTGAAATTTCGTATACCTATAATCCATATACTAAGGAAATTCGGAAATTTCCTTTTAGAATGCTACCGAGCGTGTGAATTTATTTCCGCCAACAATACACTTAGATTACACGATATGGGAGAGATATTAATCTAATCATTAGAATCAAAGGAGAGCACTTGACATTATTTTTAAATAAAAAAAATTGTTAAAAAAATTAGAGTGGGAAGAGTTCTTGATATAAACAAGATGCAAGATGAGATAATCACGCAATAATATTGTCATCCGTAAGCCAGAAAAAATGTTATTCCATTCAAAACAACATCATAGCAGGTTTATTTAGAGAATTTAATAATACCTATTCTTTGCATGACTAAATGTTTATTCGTGTGTTATATATAGCACATACTCATATTGCATAGAAAAAAAAGTAAAAATAAATAAATAAAAAAGAAAAGGAGAAGGACAAAAGAAAAAAAGGATTCAAATTATATGTCCGGAAGAATTTTTTTGTAAGGATCTGCTCCAATTACGGAGTTACGTTACGTATATATACAAATACAATTAATTTCCATACTTATATAATTTTTCATTTTGGTAATTTAACTAATGTAAATATAAACAAAGGAAATGATGATAAAATAAAGTAAACAGCCAAGAGAACAAGTCTTTCCTATCCCCACCCCGTGACCGAGAGGCTAAAGGTAGTGAATTGTCACTATTGATAACCTTAAAAACCTGGGATAGAATCCAACGAGAATTTATTTAAATTAATTGCATTCCAATTGGTATAAATAAATATGAATATTGGTATATAAATATATGTATCGTTTAAAGTCTATGTGGCCCAAGATTGTGTGGAAAAGTCTTTCCTATAAACAAACACACAACAAACCTAGTTTTTTTTTAAGTCTTTTCGGCATTTGAGGCAATATAGATTTTAAACATTTCAATTATATATATTAACGATACAATTAATTATTCGGATTGATAAAAAAGAGGTAATGGTTTGTTATTTAATAGGTAAAAAATGACAATAATCTTACCACTGCATTTCATACTTTATATGAATTAAAATATGAAAAATGCTCCTGACCCTTAGCCTTAGAACACAGATAGAAGTCTTGCTTTTTGGTCCAAAGGCCAGTGGTTCACTTCTAGTCTCAAGTGATAAAATTTATTTAAATTATTTTGGCTGTCAATTGGTTTAAATAAATATGAACGAAGTCTAAATGGCCTCAGATGCTGAAAAAAGCTTAAAAAATAATCTAAAAAGTGTAAATATCGCCTTAACTATTAAATTTCACATTTACTGGTAGAATGAAGTATATTTTAGATCACCCTTTTGGATTCCGAAAAAATCATGAATACTATACACGAATAATAGTAAAGTAAAATTTGAAAATTTTTGTCTTTCGACTTCTATATCTATCTATATTATTCTGTTAGTATAGTTAGGTTAGTATAGTTAGGTAGTATAAACGCGATAGTCATTTAATTAAGCTCACAAATTGTGTAGGTTTGAAAACTTATCTCTTCATCAAGTATATCGATATTCAAGGGATCAAGAAATTTTTGAAAGTTGCAATCATATCTCTTAAAAGAATAAAAGAATTATATGTTTAATATTAAATAAAATAAAAAATTTCAATGAATTTAATTTAATAAAATATTGCTTATTAAAAAATTTTTCACAAAGTTCGCAAGAAAATTTGACAAAATTATAATTTTAAAAATTAATTCGATGGTATTAGCAATGGCCCTTGATATTTTGATACATAACACCATCCGATTCGTGAATTTAATACTTGAAATAAAAATTTTTCTTAATTAAATCTTAATTCATAAGAGGCAAGAAAAGTTCTTTTGTGCTTTTGGATTGGTTCATTGACTTATTTATCTAATATATTAGATTAAACAAGAGACTAGTAGGTGTTGTTAAATGGAGTTTCTTGAGAACTAATTGGCAGAGTTAGTTTAATTGTCAGACTGTCCTTCTTTTTAAACTTACCTCTTGATGTTAACAAGCCTCTAATTGTTCTTCTAAATTGTTAGGAGTTCCAGAATGGTTTGTAGCAAATAGACTTAGGTTCATATATAACCACATACAGGTGTAGTCTTTACATCTGGAAACAAAACAATAGATACTTATTTAAAAAATCTTAATTTTTTTAAATTTATATATCAATTATAATCAATTAATATATTCTATTAGTATAATAATAATTTCTAAGATTTATTATGAATACTTTTAGACCATTTAAAATTAAGATTTTACATTCATTTGGTGCCTGTATTTTGGTGCAGCGCTCATTTTTCCCCAGACAGAGGTTAAAATTGAAATTGTCACGAAAAAATATTCTCTCTTTGCACTGAGAGAGCTCGTCAACAAAGAGATATAAAAATGGTTGATATTTCAATAAAGAGAGAGAATAATTCAGAAAAAATCTGGAGTGACACCAGATATTTTGCATCGGGCCCTTTAAGTAGCCTTTCTCTACCCGCTGTTTACCCGAACAAAGGCAAAAGGCCTAATCAGTAGAGTGGCCTACAGACAAATTTTTTAGTTGAGTAAGGTAGACTTAAAAGATCTAATAAATAATTGATATATGAATTTTAATCAAAATCGTTATAGTTGAGAAAATCGAAAAAGCTAAAAAAAAGTACTACTACCCATTGCAAAGCTTCAGTCTTAGCTTAGGGCTTGTCTTTGGAGAAATATATTTAGGTGTTTCTCTTTGGGGGAAGTAATTTTTTACGAATGACTAACTTTAGCAAAGGCCCTAGCACTAAAAGTTCTCTCTTTTTGCCTATTCATATCTATTAAAAAAAAAAACTCTCCGCGGCTCCAGGTACTTCTATATATATATAAGAGAAAGAAAATTGTGGCTAATTTTCTGAGAAGAACAAATTCGAAAAATTATTTAGAAAAAATAAAAATTGTTTATAATTAGTATTTATGTTTATAAAATGTAACTTTATGATAACTAAATAAATAAGATTTCAAGATTTCAAGAATAGATAAATATTAATAAGTAGTAAATATTATTCCATATAGAAAAATATTATAAGCGTTCTTTGTAGTCTGAGATTATGGGTGAATCACAAATACCAGAATATTCTGTCTAATTGTCACATGTGATTACAATCATAATAATAATATTTGTTATTTCTTCCTACAATAATTTTTTATATTTTTTCTGATATTTTTGACAACTTTAATTTTTTAAAGTATTTTTCGGCATTTAGACTCCGTCCTTATTTAATTATATTAATTGGTAGCCAATATAATATAATTTTTTTTTTCGGAAGCGAACTACTGACATTTGGTATGTGAAGTGAGACCTCTATCTCTGAACCAAGGAATAGGGCTACTTAAAGATATTATATTTATAGATAAACGTTAAAGAAGGACAGGGAAAACAAAGTTTTTTATTATTTCCTAAGTTCCAGTTCTGAGCTTTAATATAAAAATTTGCTTCCAAGGTTCCATGTTTTTGAAATATATGATAATATTTAGAAATTAAAATTTTATTAGAAAATTAAAATACTCTATACTTTTTAAAAATTAATTCTGGTTGAATTTATCCATATTATTGTATTGACATCGGAAATAAAACTTTAAGCCATATTTAAGAATGAGAAAATGGGTAAAATAGTAATATTGTCATTAATAAAATTTTTTTACGTCTATAAGTTGCCAAAATAATTATTATATAATTAAATATTAAATGTACCATTATAATAGAAATAAAAAATTTTCTTTTTGTTCCATTTGAATTGATTTTAAATTTCAAGATCAGAGAGATAAATTGTTCAAATTTTCTGTCTTTTTTTTTTATTTTCCACTTCAAATAACATTAATTAGAAAAAAAATTCAATTCACTGAAATTTGACGATTCCACTTGAAGTAGTTTTGTTGTTCGTTTCTTGTTTGAATTCACCTGAGAGTGAATGAGACACAAAAGAGCCAGTTTGTTGCGGGTCGATGCACTCAGACTGGAGTGCATCGAATGCATCAGACACGTTTAAGTGCATCTGGCGGATTCTACGTCTCTTTAAATTCATAAGATTCAGCCCTTTTCAAAAGAAAAATAAATTTATTTTCCCGAACAAATCTTTGAAATTCCTAGTTATTATTTCCAAATTAAGATCATAAAAATTAAAAACTACTCATTTCAAGCATGATATGATCAGGACATTGATTGTCTATATCAAAGACGATTCAAGGAGGGGGCTCATTGGGCTTGGCCTCCCACCGAAATGATCACTTTTATTCCATTTAAGGCGAAATATGGGCGTGTCCTCTGTAAAGGTCTCGAAAAATCAAAATTATGTGACTATATTCTCTATATTCCCACTTACAAAAAAACTTTTTTCTTTTCTTCAACATTAAAAACATATGATCTTAACAAAATTAATTAGTAAAAAAATGTAAAATCAAATTTCAAAGAGGAAGAGAGTGAAGAGAAAGAATCGCAAAATAAAATGAAATTCTAAGAAATTTTGTTTTGCATCCGTGTCTTTTAACTAAAAAAATTCTAATTTTTATGTTAAAATGTGGTATGGTCTTATGTAATTAGGCTTGTTTTATTTATAAGAAAAATGATTTTATTATTTCATAATATCGCTATTTTTTATTTTAAATACAACTCTTCTAAGGGAAAATATTAATATCAGAGGTTTATCTAAGAAAAGTTTAAAGATTTTTTTTTAGATTATTTATGAGTTCCATTTAGTTTTTCGAAGCTTAAGTGTGTGTGAGTGTAAATTGAATGAAGTGAGAAAGGCCAATATGAATGTGTTAGTGATGTTTGTCTGTGTCTGCACACACGCAAAGGGCTCAAATAGTAAAGTGAAGAAGATTGGAGGTGTTGAGTGACGATGACGAAGGGCAAAGCAAAATGGGACGGCTTCCAGCCAGTGTTAACGCGTGAAATGTCAATCTGTGTGAAAAGCCCAAAAGGGATATAAAATAGGTGAAAAAAATTCTGTCTTTGTTTGTATTCAAGGTGAACTTTTTTTTCTAATCAATTCGATCTATTGTCTGAGAAGGAATCCAAATTATATAAGCCTATTGACTGATTCGCTTAGACTTTTAACAAACGATATATCGAATACATCGGGAGATCATCAACCATGGCTTTAACAAGAAAAAATAAATACTTTAATGAAGGTAAACTTTAATATAAATTTTGAACAAAATTAGATATTATGGTTCATTTTTCAATTTATTGTACTTATTGCGGGATCACTATGATCAATGAAAATGAAACACTGGTTATCGAGAGTAGATGTTTCCAAACATGAGTATTTAAAATTAACATAAAATTACGACTAGGCCTTTTTCTCCTGCATTAGATAATTCTCTTTAAAAAATCACTACTCTAGGGTTCTAAGGGCCACGAACTTAGAGATTTTATCTTACGTCTATTTTTTCTCTATGGGAAATAGACATGGATTTGATCAAGGCGATTGCCTCCCCAAAACCAAATATAAAAGTCAACTGAAGATTTGATCAATTTTTAAACTTTTTATCATGACTGTACTATAAGATAAGAACAGAGATCACCGTCGAGACCCATCTTTTTTGGCTTGGCTTGTTTAGGAGTTTGTAAAATAAATTATTATTCCCTAAAAAATACTTATTCTTCTAAACTTGGAAATTGGAATTGATTGATGAAAAAAAAAATATGAGAAAAATCTCAGAAAGGCGTGTTGTCCAGGGTAAATTCGATTTCACATCTGACATATGGATCAAGCATAATGTCAGATAATTTTTGTTACGGGGCCAACCAAAATTTTGCTATTTTGAAGGAGAAAGGGAAGGATAGTCAAAAGCATGTACGCAATAAAAAATTTTAATAAGTGCTGTGGGCGTAAGGAAGAAAAACCATGTCATGTAATGTTATCACAATAATCATCTGACATGACGTTTTTTCTCCTAATTTGATTTAAAAAGAATATGTATTTATCTTTGGAAAGATGGTTGGAATTCATTTGGTTTGAATTCCTTAGAATCATTTTTATTTAAAAAACTAAATTTATATTTTTAATTTTACTATCCTCTACAATTTATATTGGTAATAATAATAATAATAATAATAAATAAAATTAAAAATTTATCCACTTATTTTTCAAATTATTAAAAATAGAAAAAATGATTCTATTGAATATGATTCACTGGAGTTCAATTAGAAAGAATGCTAGAAATAAAAAATGTTTAAAGTGAATTATTATAATATAATTAATAATTGCTATAGTATATACAATTGTAAAATAATTATTTATTTAATATCAATGAGTTTATTGAAATAATATAATTGTTTAATTGTGATTTTATGTATTTTAATTTCATAAATAGTCCTATCCCTTGAAGCAGATGGGGTCTCGCCTCACGAACCAAAAGTCATTGGTTCCCGTTCTGAGCGACAAAAATTTATTTATATTAATGTCAAATAAGTATATTTTACGACTAAAATAAAAAAATATTTCAAAGCAAAGATTTGTAAAAAAAAAAAAGCATACTCATTGTTTAGTCTTGGATATAAGGAAAAAATTGTTAGCTAAAATGAAAATACCGTACTCTTCTTTTTTGAAGAAACAGTTAATAATGAATTTATAGAAAATATTATTTATAATGAATGAATGAGAAATTTATGACTTTTTGTTTACTCAAATAATTCCCTCTCCATCCTGATAAATAAAATTAATTGAAATTGGTAACCAATTAATTTATAAGCTAGAGTAATCTATTGGCATCTGGCAAATTACTTTTTTTACTAACTATATTTGTAATCCTTTATCTATTTCTAATTTCTTATCACCAATCTATCTCTGGCATGATTTAAAGAAGGAATCTTCCCAGGACAAGTAAAGAGACTACTTACTCCCTGCTAAGAAATTACCATAATTTCTAACTCTCCTTCCACCGAAAGTCCCCCCCCCCCCCATAAGTAAAAATACGGAAACAATCCTAAAAAAAGAAAAAATAATTATTCTGTTGACTCGTCCCTTCTTTCATTTTTTTCTTCGCATTAAATATCTAAGTCCCAGCAGGGTAGGTAGGATACAGGATTAATTCAAACTTCAATAGTATAAAATTTATTGTAAAATATAGAACTTACAAGATACGTACAAATACGCAAAACTGAGAGCAGCCCATCCCTCTTCTAATATATGAAACTATTGATTAAATTAAAGTGACAATAAAAAATTAATTTTTATTTTATTTGAAAATTTATTAACCATTTAAATTTAATTCGTAATGAAATTTCTAAATTTTATAATCTACATTATATTAAAAATAATTTATTAAACTGTATAATTTTAGAAATTCCTTGACAAAGAGAAAAAAAAAATGACATTAAAATCTTAGAGCCCGGAAGGAAATTGCACTAATAATAATAATAACATAAAAATGGCTCATTTAATAAAGTCAAAGTATGCTCGAAAAGAATGATTTCGATTTAATACGGTTGAAAAATTATTTGGTTTCATTTTATAACGGTATATTAAAATAAAATAATAAATCCAATTTATTTTTAACTTATTAATAATTAATAACTGTGAGTAAACCTTCTTCTTCTCTTTCTTTAGCCGAAAGTGGATAGTAGTTAGGCTACAATTATTTCAAAGGAATTTTTAATTGATCTTTTTTTTGCAAATTCATAGCTTATCCACTATCAGGTTTTAGGCTTTATGAATATTAAAATATAAGTTTTTATATAATATACTCTAATAATATCAATACACTTCACTCTTTCCTCTATAATTTTTAAAAGAAATTTCTCTTTGGAAATTACTAAAATTCCAATAGTCAATAATTGGTGCTTTTCTGGTTTAGATTTTAATGAATACTAAAAGGTAAATGTCAATACTTTCCCTTTAATTTTATATATAGAATAAGATTTCACGGTTAGTTTGAGGTAAATAAATATAATTTTTGCAATGACTTTTAGTGAGTTTTAAATATTATATCTATATAAATATAAATAAATTATTAGTAAAAAGATTTATCAAGTTAGATGGCGGAAAAATTTTCTAGTTTATCATTTTAAAAAAATAAATAAATAAATATAAAGAGTATTTCTTCAAGACAATTAAAAGTGAAAACATGCTTTCAATGGGAACGCTTCCAAGATTCAAACAAATAACCAAGGTTAACAATTCCAAAATAAAATTTTTTATCCAAAAAATTTCTAAAACATAATAAATAAATAATTAAGCTTTTACAGAACACCATTGCCCCTGAACAAGCTCAGAAAAAGCAACTGAAATGTGAAAGTTTAAAATAAAGGGATATAAACAATTTGTTTCGTTAATATTGTATTAAATATTTTTCTATTTCATGCTTGAACTTCAAATGAAGCACCAGTTCCGCTTCATCGATTGTTGGTATAAATGGACAGTAGCCTGGCTCTTATAACAGAGACATACAGACTCATAAAGTAAATGGAAAAGTACATTCTTTCTCTTCCGGAGGGAAAAATATTCTAAAAATGACCATCATAATCAAAAAAAGCTTTCAGGAGGAATACATTTAAATTATTCACTTTTATTAGTGAAATATAGGCCTATTTAATAATCATCATATATAAATTGTAGAAGTGCTGACATTCCAAAGAAATAAAATTTTGAGACTCATTTAGGGGACATTACAAATTTAAAAAATTGTATATGAATAAAAGTTTGATAAGTTACTACATACTCTAAAAAATGTCCATGTATCACTGGATTAGTATACAACTTTCAAAATGAAATGGGTTTTTATGAATTTTAACAATGACTCGGCTTCGTGGGTGGGGGCAAAGAAAACTAAAGATAATTAGGTTTCATATTTCCTGTATTTCCTAATAGACATTCAGCATCAATAACAAGATAATTAGAAAAATTTGCTAAGCACTATAAATGACATAAAGGAATTTTTTAGTCTTTTTGAGGCATTGAGGCCATTTAAACTCCGTCCTTATTTATTTATATTAATTGGCAGCCAATATAATATAAATAAAATTTTTGTCGCTCAGAACGGGAAGCGAACGATTGATCTTGGGTGGTGAGACCTCTACCTCTGCTCCAAAGGACAGAAGGGCAAGGACAACTTTTTAGGTTTGATTAGAAATGGAAGACTTGGTACCCTTCGTTAATCCTATCACCAGGTATGTAGTTGATCATTTTTAAAAGGTGTTTCTGCCCCACCCTGTATACCTTTGTTCTAGTATAAGCAATGAATAATAAACCCCACCTTAAAAATTCTGTAATATTATAAATATAATTTCCTCTTTATAAGTAATAAATGTAATTTTATCCCGCCATTAAAATATAAAAAAGATTCTTGTGTAATTTTGTTCCTTATCAAGTGGCTCTAAAAATATGGGGTCTGTCTTTAGGCTAATTCAATTTTCCTTAGAGCGTTTTGGAATAATTTCATCAGATTTACCCCAGAACGGATCAAGTATGAGCAGTTAAAATAAATCTCTTAAGAAATTGAACATCTGGACATGTGTGATCGGTTTTAAAGTAGATCTGGAGAAAGAACCAAAAACTTTATTAGTTTCATAGATGAAGTCGGGGGGAGAGAGAGCAGAGCATCACGGTCTATCCTGAAGTAGAAAATAATTTATTTTTGCTTAAAACTATCACAAAAATTGTAGTTAAAGATTATTTTATGCACTACGATAGTTATATTGAATTTCCATTCAAAAGAAGTCTGCCTCTCTAACAAAGTAGAAGTATAAAATATTTTTCGGTAGTTACATATCATGTAATATGACTAGTATCTTGAGGCCAAATTGGAAATAAAAATATATATATATTTTTTTTTTCTAAGACATTTTAACAAAAAGTAGTAGTCGGCCCCCTGGCTAAGCCCGTTCTTAGTCTGACTCTCGTTGTCACAATATAAGATATAGACGTGCTTCAAAGAAAGGAAATTATCTATAACAAGTCATCGACAGAAATATATTTTCCTGGTTATACATGTACAAAATGCTAATGATAAAATAAGATATTTTTGTTGATCAATTTTGCCAAAAGTGGTCTATGAAATCTTAATAAAAACAAAAAAAGATGTAACAAATAGAGAAATGAAATTTGAAACTGATAACAGGAGATGGGAGAGACTGATAAATGGGTCAGGATGAAAAACAAACCAACGACTTTTGACCTTCAAATCTCATCTCTCCTCTAGCTTCCTATCCATGACGATACATTTCACCTCTTTTTTTTTTTACTATAAACAAATCAATGATTATTTACAATTGGAAAAAAAATAGTAAAAATTTCAAATAACAAAATTTGATTTTTATTTAAATAACTGTTTCTTTCTATCATCACCTCAGACAACATTTTATGACAAGAGTGAAATAAATGAAAGATATATTTTCACAGATATATAATAATTTTACACTTTTCCTGGAAAATAAATCTTAACAACTTGTTAGAGTTCATATATGTACAAGAAATAAAATCGATATAAGCCTATATTTCAAAATTGTTAGTTAATCATATTTTGAAATAAATATTTATTTAATTATTAAAATGAAATTTGTTGATCATAAATAAATCATCAATGTCAATATTCTTATATAAAACGAGTGTCGGAGGTAGTCGAGTCCTAAGTCTGCATTTAAATTCAGATTCATTTCGATATTAAATAAAATTTTAAAATATTAAATTTATTAAATAAAAGTAATATCCGCCAAGAAAGGCCTATGGGTTGTCTTTTGGGTAAAAAATAATTACTCGGGTGCTCAAGCGCTTTCTTGTTTAAAA
>JAAAKE020152926.1:0-12554 GCA_010014785.2 Anisolabis maritima
TTTTTTTTTTTTTTTTTTTTTAAAGAAAAAGAATATTCAAGAAAGAAAGCATAAAAAAAAATAAAGTTATATTATTTATACTTGAACAATTGTATAAACTTAGAACAGAGCTGTCCCACTCTGCTTTCAGTGCTTTCATCCCGTTACTCATTCATTCATCCTCTTATATATATAAAAACATTGATCTTAAGTGCTTTTAAACGTAAGCTGTCTTTTCTGCTATATTGTTGACATCCTTATTCCACTCAGTAAATTTCTCTAAATTGCAATCCTCTATTTTCTCCGTTTCGCATGTCTATTTTTACGCATGTTTTACTTTAAAATTTTATTTAGTTGTTTAAACAGCGAATTTGTATTAAAAATAGAATAGATATTTTAATCTAATCTTTTTTTTTTTTGAAAATAGAGAATATATCTTAACCTCCTGAAAAATTTATAATAAAAAAAGTTATAAAAATATTATTATTTATAATAAGTGAGGGGTAAAAGATAAATTATGTCTCATCAATTTATATTAGAGTAATAAGAAGAAAGGGTGGTTTGAGACATATATTGAAAGGGGTTGATAATTAAAGCATATTATGTGCACGAAATTTTGAAAGCAAATTAAAAGTTTTTTAACTTTTACAAACAAAAGAATATATATATAACTTAATGGCGGCTCATTCATTGCTCATGTTAATGGATAAAGATTAAAGCATTATTTACAAATAGATAAAATAAAAACTCTATATTTTGTTTCGTCTTAAGAATAATAAGAATAAAGTGATAAAAACTATGTGACAAAATTTCACTTTTTCTTTGCTTAATCTTTTCTTCTTATATCTAATATATGAATATATGAGTCTTTCTCAAAAATCAAAATATTAAAACACAAATGTAGAAAAATTATAAAACCCCAAAGTTTAAAACATATCAGATTTGAAGAAATTGAGTGCTAGTTGTCTTCATACTTTCATCAGGGCTAAAAAAGTTCGTTTTCTTCAGATAATAGAGTATTTGGATGACTCAAGTTCGCATATCCGAGTTACTACTGTTCTTAATTCAAACTCTTGAGAGAGTTGTGGTGACCCAAGGTCGTACTATATCTCATAATTATTTATTAAGATTAGACAAAATATAGAGTTTGTCTGATTTATTTTGAAATGCATCATAGGTACAATGGCACTAGTCAAAAAGAACCTGATACTAATCAAAAAAATTCTTGCTCGCATCTACAATATACGAATAAACATTACTTTAAGCTTTAAATATTGCTGTTATCTATTAAAACATAGGAGCTATATTACTCTGGTTTAACTAATTATATTCATTAAAGATTTTTAGATAAAACAGAATAAATCTTTATTCCAACCACTATTCAAGTATCTTATGATAAAGATAATAGGAGGAAGAAAAGTTTTAAAAAAATACCTGATTTGGGGTTTCGTTTTTTTCCGGGAAATTCAACCGTCTCCTAAAAAAAAAAAAAAATTATTATTAATGTTATTTAATAAGAATACATTTTGAAAATATTTAAACCATACACAAAATTTTGAAAATAATCAGTTTTTTTTTAATATTTTGAGTTAATTACAAATAATATAAATTACTCAAGTAGCCTATTAATTACTAGTGAGAAATAAATATCAAATTGAAGAAGAGTTTCGAATGCATAGGGATGAGGGGAACAAAGAGGCCGGTAGCTCAAAATTTTCACGATGGAGGAGAAAATAAAGATGGAGTAATCGCTATATAAAGATAAAACTATTACGTTCATATAATTACATGACAAAAAAATTAATTTCATTTGGACCGGGATTCCCGTTGATTTATCAAAAGTATTCCTATACGAAGACCCCCATATCTCAAAGCTCATCTTATCTCTGGTGGTACCCATGTAATGCCACTATGAAGTTACTTTTTATTTCCTATTTCCCACTTCTCCTGCCCGGTTCATTTTTCTCTCCTATCTACAGATGTATATATTAACATTAAACCTACCGACACTTAATGTATACCTATTCCTACTGTGAGCGGTCAAATGACCGAGGCTATGAAATTTTTTCAGAAAGTAAACAATAAGAAAAATCAGTTAAATGGCGATACAGTAATGTTTTATACAGGAAATTCTAAACGAAATTTCAAAAACGGTCATTTGAGCGCGCGTGGTAAGTATAGTGTTAATATTAAGGCCCGATTCATTTTATTCAACATGTGATCTATGCTAAGGAGGTTGTCCTAGTTTAAGGGAACTCTCTCAGCACTGGCGAAGAGTGGATCTTTTTCTTTACATCCCATGCGGGGTCTCAATGTAATTTCCTCAGAAAAATAATATTTTAATAAAAACCATGGAATTATGCTGTGGTAACATGGGCCACTAAAGGCAATTTTCTTGCAAATTTAATTGTCTCAGATTTTTTTTTTTTTTTAGAACCAAATTCCAACCGAAAACTACATATAATATACACCATGGAGCCTTATAATTTTAATTATACACTCTCTTAAATGTATAAATATGATTAATTTTAGACTAAAAAAAAAAGTTCTTTTTCGAGCTATTTATCACAATTACTTCCCCTTCAACCATTATTCGTTTTTTTTTCTTCTTTTTCAGCTATAATAAATAAACAGTGAAAGGGTTAAAAGTTATAGTCTGCGGGGGTTAATTCGCTTTGGGGTAAAACCTCGGGACAACTTTAATATAGATTTACGTTAAACTCCCTTCCGCTCTTTATTCGTATGTTTAACCAATACAGTACTCAATGTCTATATGTAATAGCTATCTAAGTAATATGTATATTTGAAACACAAACATATTCAAGAGAAGGTCTAAATAATATACACAGAGAAGAGAGAACATCCATACATTCATATTCTCTCTATGGATGATTGAATTTAACAGCACTAAAGTTAAATATCAAAAGGAATAAAATAATAGATGAAACAATTTGTAATGCAAAGATTATATTATTGTAGCCTATAGACTAAATTTTTTTATCAATTGTTAATTACCATCACTGTTTAGTGAGAAATAGTGTTTTTTTTTTCAATCTGAATAGAAAATCCCCCACACCTGATCCCCACCCCCAATCCCCCACACCTGATCCTTGCCAATGCTCTCTAACATCCATTTCAGAGAACGGTGTACCATGGCGTTCTTTCCTCCTTTAAATTGTCTATGCGCTAACAATCTCTACGAACCATGTGAAGAGGGACGAGCGAAACAAGACGCCGGCAGCATATTATGAATGGGAACATTGATTACCCAGTATGTTCTCATAGTTTCTCAGAGCTCTAACTGGAAACTAAATAAATTGATGTTAATAAGAAATTAATTTAATTAGTTAAAATAATAAGTTTAACAAAGATTAACAATTAAATGCTAATCACATTAAGTATTCTTTTATTCTGTATAGCTAAAATCCTGTAACAATAATATGGCTGTGAATGGGGAATTTCTAAGTGAGGGCAAGAGTTAATGACTTTTAATTACTTAAGACTACTTTTGGTTGACTAAGCACTTTGAAAATTAGAACTCGTTTACCAAATTTAATAAAGATCGGTTGAGTTGCTCCCAAAACGCGGCAGACGATTATTTAAGAGATTTAACAACGAATTACTTTGCATTATATGAGTAAAAAAAAGTATAGAGGCTATACCTTCTCAATTAATTTATTTTATATTGTTTATTAGTTTTTTTTTTTCAAGTTTTTCGGTATCTGAGGCCATTTAGACTCCTTATTTATTTAAATTAATTGGTAGCCAATATAATTTAAATCAATTTTTGTCGCTCAGGACAGGAAGCGAACCACTGACCTTTGGAACATGAAGCCAGACCTCTAACTCTGCATCAAGGGGCAGGGCTATATAGAAGTTATTTTATATAGAAATTTTAAATAATTGTGATAAATACAAATATTAAATGAAATCAGATTTTTATTTTTCCAATTTTATCGCCTACGCCTACAATGTTCCTTTAGATGCCTATAGCAAGCCCAAATCCTTTGGACTATATATTTTCTTACTCCAACCAAAAATATTCATTTTTACTTTCTCTTACATATATATGTAATATAGTGAGAAACTATGACAATCGTAAAAAAACCAATGTTGAGATTTCAACGGAAATTCACGTTTTGAGGTCCCCTGAGTCTAAAAAAATGGGTCTCGTCTATCTGTCTGTGTACAAGATTTCTCAAAAAAAAAAAACAAAAATTTTATATTTAAGTTAGGTACACATGGCTTGCACCATGAAAATTCGCCAACCGGTAGTAGAACTTAAGTAATGTTTTTTTTTTTAGTTTTTCAATTTTCTAAAAATTCGCTCTAAATAATTTGATTAAAATTCATAAAACATTTATTTATTAATAGGTTGGAGAGAAACTTCTGTCGATTTTTAAGGAAATATTTGAATCAATTTATAAAAATACATGTTTAATATTATTCAATGATATTTGTAACAACTGTTGCCATCTTTCAGGTAACCTGTCAATTCCTGTTTAGCAAAAGTTCTCGTCCTTGGAATGAAAATAGCCAGCAACTGCCTCAGAAACAGTTCAGAAAGAATTTAATTTTTTCCCGTTAGATAATTTTTAGATATAAATCTAAGCTTCCGGCAGTATGACCGTCAATGAAATTTAAGTAATTTCTCGATGAGCTAGAGTTTTGAAATTTTTATATATTATATTTAAATATTGAAGATGCTGGGAAAAGTAGGACATTACCAAAAAGTCTTTGTAAAGGGGAGAACGAAGTCCCTCTGGCTAAATGCCTAGTCGGCCGAAGGCGAACTGCTCAGTTAGTAATAGTAAAATATTGGATTTATTTATTTTTTAAACTATTTAGATTCTCATATACCATAGCTCAGCTTCTTGTGTAGCATCATTTGTTATTTTTTTCAAGATTCTTAATCGATATGACTTGAAACGCCCTGATTTCTTAGATCAACATGGTTTTGTCCCCAATTTTCTTTCTTCTTGTCCATAAATCTAAGCTATTCTCTCTTTGAAAGATGAGAGGTAAAAGTAAAAAAAAATAACGGCCTGAGATAATCAAATAAATACCAAAAAATTATTTTGACTCTTAACTTACTGAAGTGTACTTTTTTTATTTGTTTTGTCCCTCGGCCAAAACACATTTAAGCTTTTATCTTTATTTGCAATATTTCTTTAACAATATTTATTTGGTTTCAGGATATAAAACGTTAAGCCTGTTATAGGGGTTGAGCTTTTGGACTTCAAAAGGTGCGTGTTGGTGTTGGTTTTGAAAGATTGGAGATTCTAAGTTTTTGAAAAGATATTAGCAGGAAGGTTATTCCAGCCATGGGGATAAAGGAAGACTGGAATTGGCTAGTGAGTTTATTTAATCACTTGGGGATGCTGGGACGATGACTGGGACTTGTGTTGCAGGCAAACGTCGTTTTGGGAGTGATAATGGATTTTATTTCAGTATCGGCCATGGTACTTCATAAAATTAGAAGAACTTCACTTCGTACAATACCTTAAGAAAAACTCCAGTGTAAATAATAATATAAACAACATTTAAATAAAAGACCACATAAATGTAATATAAAAAAAAAATACTTTCTCTAAACTACGAATACGAGAAAGTAATAAAAAAGTGTTGCTCTGGTAGATTTAATTAGAATACTGCCTCGTTTTCCAGTAGGATAGGTAGATAATTTTT
This sequence comes from Anisolabis maritima, assembly GCA_010014785.2. Taxonomy (NCBI): domain Eukaryota; kingdom Metazoa; phylum Arthropoda; class Insecta; order Dermaptera; family Anisolabididae; genus Anisolabis; species Anisolabis maritima. Next base: position 5,668 of record JAAAKE020152926.1, read on the forward strand.
GTCATTAGTTAGATTTGAACCCGAGGCCTTAGGATTTCAAAGTCTCTGCTTATCAATTCCTGATTTCGCTCTAAATTTACTTAAATTTCATCAAAAAATATTCCTTATAAATTAAATATTATTCTTCTCTTTACTCGATCGTTATTTTTATTTTTCACAACACTCTAGATGTTCATCTTATTTTTTTTTTATCTTTGTATTTTGTTTATTTATTGAACTAGACATAATATAAAAAGAAATATTTCCTCTCTCTTTCTCTTCTTTTTTTTATATCTGTGTGAATTGCCTTTTTTGGTTGTGATTGGCGTTGAATGCCAATGATTAAATCATCCTTTAGGAGCTTACATCCCTTTTGGAATCGTTTTTGTCTGAGTTTTCGCGCCTTCCCCTTTTTTTCACTCTCGTTATGTTAATTTTATTTTATAACTCCCTTTTTTCTCTCCTATTCTTCATAATTTTTTTATCAATAGCGATATTTATTTATCTGAAAAATCATCTAATATTTTTGTTTCTCTCTGTTTATTTTCATCTCTATATTTGAAAATTATTATATTTTATATTCATTATTAATTTGAAATTTTCTCTAATGTTTTTAAAATAATATTTGTCTTTTTTTTTAATATTAAATGATAGAAAATTAGTTTTTTTTTCTCTTTATTAAATGAACCAATATTATTTTTTTTAGAGATAATATTTAATTTAGGCAAATATAAAATACAAATTGTAATAAAAATTAGTTTATTTTTATTATTAATCAGAGATATGTCAAACAAGTATGAAGAAAAAATTTTTTAATAATATATTACGATGTACTTTTGGGCAAATTCCGTGTCTGAGAGGTTAGAAATAATAACATAGACAATATTGATAACCTTCAAAACCAAAGGATGTGAATTTGGATCCCAGCTATGAAAATTTATTTAAATAAATTGGATTATTTATACCAATTGGTATAAACAAATATGTCTTTATAGTTGTTTAGTAAATAGTACATAATTACGATTGTTTAAATCCTATATGCCCTCAGATTCGAAAATACTAAAAAAAATATTTTTTATCATCCCTATGTATCTTATAACCTTTATTATTAATTAAAAATAAATCAATAATTATTTTCTGCGTGAATGGTATCTAGAATGGAATAAAGGCAAGAGAAAAAGAAAAGAAACTCTTGGTTTTCTTCTCAATCCTTTATTACTCCAAACACGTATCAACGTAATTCATTTAACTGTATCTTGATGAAAGTCGGAAGACGCGACCGAAACGTAGACGTGTTTGGAGCAATAAAGGAATGAGAAAGAAACCAAGCGTGGTTAGTTTTCTTTTTTCTCTCGCCTTTATTCCACCCTGGCTGCCATCCATCTAGAAAAAAATACTTAAATCATACAACCGGTCATCTCCTTTTTTCAGTAAATGAATAATATTTATAGTATTATATTATAAATATAGATATTCAAATGTCCCCAATCAATTGCTAATTCCATTAATAAGATATTTATAAAATTCACTTGGCCTGAGGTCACTATAAATGTCACCATTATGAAGATCAATAGAAAGGATTAGTCATTAAACTATTATTATTATTAGAAATTTAGGATGAGATAAAGGGGAAAGAGCTCAAAATGACCTTTGCTATTTTGGATTTTACATATAAATTTTTTTATTTTTATTATATTTAAAAAAAAATAAGAAAACTATATTGTAAGTTAACAATAAATAACCCTATAATTAAAAATTATGAATAAATTTATAATATGAAATATATTATATAAATAACATTATAATAAAAAATAAAACTACCTCGCGCTGAAATGGTTAGCATGTCTAACACCTGACTCGGTATTAAGATAATTTTTTCTTTTAGTGTTTAAATACGTTCGTACATGTCACCCTACCTTCATAATTAAAAATATGGACTTATTTGACACAATTCCAGAATTATAATGCAGAGCTATTTTAGGACTATAAAACCTCAAGAACCCTATAAAATTTGTCCGCAAATGCTTTGCTTAGGCTTATGAAACGTTTTAAAAAATAAATTAATTCGATTTTAGATAAAATTGGGAATTTAATGAAATCTCAAGCCAACAATAAGTGGGAGTAATGTAACTGAGTTTCTGATGTGTCCGTAAAAAATGTCTAGATCTATAAATAAATTTATAAGCTTATACAATTGATTGGTTAATCTAACTAGAATATCCTAGTAAGCGGTTCCCAACCTTTTTCATTCGCGGACCAGTAAATGACATATCAACCTGTAAAGTAAAAATTAAAGAAAAAATAAATGACAATGAATAAGTACATAAATAATATCTATCCGTTCTTTATAATAACAAATGTAAAAATTTGACAAAATAAATTAATAATAAGCCATATTCGTATTAAAAGTTAATCGAAATTAAATTTTTTAAATATTGTTATTTTTCTGCGGACCGGCGGTTGGGAACCATTATTATTATCTAGACTAGCCAATGGAGATATCAATTCATTAAACTCAAAATTTGACAAAACATATAATTCCATTGACTTACATTGGATTACAAATTTTGAGCGATCTCTCTCGGCTTTATATTAAACATAAATTTTTATATACTGCAATTGTAAGGGGAAAAATAAAAATCCATGTACAATTTTATTCGAGATAATTATATAAAGGTTTCCAGGCTCTCCAAGATAATAACATGTTTTTTATTTTAATTTTTTGCCGGAATATAATAAACCTTATCTCGTCTGGCTTAACACGCTCGTTGCTAATGGTAACCACGCTTTGTTCCCTCAAGAGAAATCTCTAGACAAGATTCCACACTCTCTTCCAACCCCGAGGGGAATTTTTTTATTTTTTTAATATTAATAAATATTATGCATATAGAATATATTAATGGAGACATTTCATTATGATGGAATTTGTTATATTTTTTTCATTAAGAATCATCTATAGAAACTTAGAAAAGGGTACAATGTCATTTAAAGAAATCTAAATACAATTCCGAAACCCTGATTATTAGATAAAATTTGATTAAAACATCACTCTGCTGAATGTGTATTTATCAAAATTTTTACCATATCGAGCCGCACCACCCCACCACTCTCCCAAAACAGAAAAAATTGCAAAATATTACAAAAAGAAAATTTTAAAAACATGAAAAAAAATTAGTAAAATATTAAGTTTAAATTAAATTTGGGAATTTAATATATTATCTTTAAAGATAACACTGATTAGGGCTCTGACCTGTGATGCAGAGGTAAAGGTCTCGCATCACGTACCAAAGATCAGTTTGCTTCCCGTCCTGAGCGACAAAAATGTATTTATATTATATTGGCGATCAATTAATATAAAGGAAGGAAGTTTAAATGGCCTCAGAAACCGAAAAGACTTTTAAAAAATGAGAAGGAAAGGGGAGGAGCAAAAATTGATAATGAGATTGGAAAAAATAAAAAAATTTATTTGCACCTCCCTCCCTTTCAAACAAAAATCCGGACTAGGCTACTGCTTTTGGGCAACAAAAAAAGGAAATTACCAAGATACATCATCCTGTATCTGATAAGTATTTGTTTTTGTATTTTGCTGTTTATAAAAACGCCAATTAAAATACAGAGATCAAATTCTAAAAAGATTTTGAGGTGTTTTACCTAAATATGATTTTTCAATTGATCTTTTTTCTCTTTAATCTTTAATTTTTCAGTACTAATTTTTTATTTAACTTCCCATTGAAGTGTACAAATTGAGTTTGAATCAACTATAATACTTCTTAAAATAGAAGAAAGAATAGACGAATAAATAGTGTTAAATTTATTGTATTATACAATAAATTTAAATTTAGAGACTCGAAAAATTATAAAATTTCCTATAGAGAAGTATAGAAACTATTAAGGCATTTAATCGAACAACAAGGTACAAACTTTGATCACTTTGGTACGTGGTTTAACCATTAGCATCATGGCAATCCACCCCTTGCCCCATTGTGCAATTGAGTGGCAACTAGTATGTGAAAACATTAATGGAGAGCTCCATTCATGCATATTTTAAAGAACGAACATAAGAAAAATTCTATTAGGAATATAATTATAAATTACTATTATTATTATTATTATTATTATTATCATAAATATAAATAAGAGAATATTTTTAATTGATAAAACAAATCAACATTTGTATTAAAGTAGGGAAAATTTTTATCCGACAAAAAATTAATTTAAGGGGGAATAAATTAAGAATAATTAATGAAATTAATGAAAGAAGAGTGCCGTCAGTATAATTTCATTTTATTAAATAATCTCATAATAAACGTTTCGGTCCTCGGATGGAGCCATTTTCAGGGCTCACTTATTTGGATATGAGTTTACATATTTATGTTTCGATCTTATAATGTTTGGAATATTATACAAATCCCTGAGATTAAGTCTGTGGAAGTGTATATATAAATTCCGATTAGGGAACATTCTTGAATATAAGATTATTTATTTAGTCAGGAGAATGTCCTCTTTCTTCTAACAAGGAGTGAACTTCGAAATTGGGTTATTTTTATTATTCACTTCTATTTATTATTATATAATTACTTTTTTATTTTAATTTTTGCTTAAAAAAAAATTTCATTTCATTTATTTTTGTAAAAATTTTTGGATTTAATTAATTATAGATAAATTGAGAAAATTCAAGAGAAGAGCATTGTAGTTGTTTATTGCTCTAATTACATATTTGTATGTTAAAACTATAGAGTTAACTGTTTTATTTAGATAAATATAATTGGATTTCAAAATTTTTTTGCTCTCAAAATCTAAAATTCCAACCGACTCAGTCAAAAAATTCTTCACAGAATGGGCTACCAGAGCAACACTTTTTTATTACATTCTCGTATTCGTAGTTTAGAGAAAGTATTTTTTTTTTATATTATATTTATGTGGGCTTTTATTTAAATATTGTTTAGTCATTCCAATATTACAATGATCACATTATATTATTATTTTATAATATCTTAAATTTGAGTTCTGCCAAAATTGTTAAACATAAATGTTAAGGTATTTCTCGGTTTGTAGCTTATCTTGATTGTTGGGCAGTATTTAGGAATTTATTTTTTTATTTTTTCTGACAAACCTATATATGTTAGACTTTTATAAACATTAACTTGTTCTCTCCGTTTATGCTCATAGTGATTTCAAATCTACAGTTCTAAAATATAAATATATTTTGTAATTATAGTAATAAACAACAACAATCAATGCATTTAATATTTTCGGGATCATGGGCTATGTGGATTTTAAACGATACACATATATATATTTATTACGATACATATTATCCATATCTATATCTATTTATAACAATTAGTAACCAATAAATAATATAAATAAACTTTCATCGGATCCCACATCCCTTGGTTTTTAAGTTTATCAATATTGACTTGGTCAATATCTCTAGCCTATCGGCCACGGGGTGGGGGTTAAATGAATGAATTGTACCACAAATATGGATTTTATAAATTTATATATATTTAATTAAATAATTAAATTAAAAAGGTATCAAAATCAAAATCAAAAATAAATTATATTTATGACCAAAGTTATTTTGGGTTGTTCCCTGCTTTTTTTTTTTTTTATAAATTTAAAAAGGGAAATTTAATGATATATATTTTTATTAATAAATTTTTAATTTTAATGCTAATTGTTTTTAATAAGGAATTCTAGAGAATTTTATATTAAATAAATAAAAAAAAAAAGTTTTTTATACAAAATTTCAAGAATTCCTTTCTTTTTCACAAAACTGATGGGCTCCTCAAAGTCGAGCAGGAAGAAAGGAATTCATTCGGCAGCCGGGGGTGACCGGATCACATTAGACATCATTCCCAGACTTTCGTCAGCCGGAGTTGACCGGATCACAAACATACGACACCATCACCATCATTCGGCAGCCTGAGCTGACCGGATCACATACGACACCATCACCATGAACTCAACCGGATCACAACATCCCACCATTACCATCAAGAATGGCAGATCACCCGCCGTAGAGAACATCGACCCACCACCAATCCACCAACACAATCACCATCTCTCATGGTCGACACCTCATCTTCGCCCCGGCTAACAATGGTCCATCAATTTCATAAAGCCCTTTTCCCAATCCATCTCTCTCTAAATTATTATTTATTTTTGATGTAAAATTTTCATTTTTATTTATTGATCAACTTTAAACTTTAAATTCTTTTTTTTTTTATGATAAATGTTCAATCAACAGCAGAAGCAGATCAATCTCCCTGATTTAATACTTCCCTGGTACGTTTTCAACCCCATTGCGATTTAAATAGGAGGCGAATAATAAAACTAATACATTTTCAAAGCCCATTCAAAGACACTAACTACATATTAGAATAAAGAGGACATTTTCCTCACTAAATAAATACTCTTTTATTGAGAATATGCATAATTATTTTGATGTATATTCAATCCCCTAGGCATAATTTATATATCGGCTTTTAGTAAAAATACATAAATAAACGTTTCATTGTGTGAATAAGAGAGCAAAAGAGTGAAATTATTGCTACTTTTTATTTGTTTTTAGGCTGTTGGCCAAAAGTTATCCAGCCGCTTAACAACTGCACAATATTTTAGAATTTGCTTTAACGTGAATAAATATCATACACAAATAGAAGTTTTTCAAATAAATGCATAGAGATTACTCGAAATTTGGGTATTTGAAATGTTCAACACCAGTGACGTAATAAATAAATATCAGAAAATAGCTAATTAAAAGAAAATTATTTATTTTTAATTTTTCAAAAGTAGCCCTGTTCCTTGGTGCAGAGGTAAAGGTCTTGCTTCACGTCCCATCAAACATTTATTTAAATTATATTGGCTACCAATTAATTTAAATAAATAAGGACGGAGTCTAA
>JAAAKE020152937.1:0-12554 GCA_010014785.2 Anisolabis maritima
GAGAACGCCTTTCTAAGCAGCTCTCTGGTTGCCTCTAGAGTTGGTGAAGAGCCCCATCAACAATATAGTGATATATATTGTTGATATATATATATATATAACGTATGAGGCATGGAAATCTGTTTCACCTGAGGATAGAAGAGTAGTCCCCTAGACAGAGGGTTTTTTATTTTATACAATTTTTATATTTTTGGAAAAAGCAAAAACTTTCAAGAGATAATGTAAAAAATTAAAAAATTGATATTTGTATTAAATTTTCTAAATATTTTTATTATATTGTTAGAGACAGTATAGACTATCTATTGAAACGTTTTTTGAAAGATTTTTCTTGTTTAAAAAATTTATATTTGGGTGCTTGTATTTTGAGATTTTACATTTATTAATATTTAATAATCGAGAAATTTGATAAAAAAATATAGGAACATTATTATTTTTTTTTTTTAGGATAGTTAATAATGAGAATGGGAATGGTATCTTTTTTTGACACAAGCTCCACCCAAAATGTTCTTTAAGTTGTCGAACTAAAATACTACTACATAAATTCGTTAGTTACTAAAGGATTTTTTGATCCATTTTTAAATCCTTAAATTAACAACTTAACACACATGATCGGCTCTGGAGTAAAATTCATTAGTGAGTTGAACTTTTTCATTGCCCAGCTTCCTGCTAAAAAAACGAATTTATGCACCCCATGATATATTAAAGTGGAAGTCATTTTATTTTTAATCAAATATTGCATCGATTACTCTAGTCAGGTCAAAATAGTGTTGTTGTTTTTCATCTTGTTTCACAGGCTAATTAAGTATTTTTTTTTTAACCCTATAATTAAACTTAATTTAATGAAAATTTATAGGCCTGAAATAAATTTTTTTTAGAATTACAGATTTTTTGTTACTACTACTACTACTACCTTTAAACTTCACTAATATTAGAACAATCGAGAACTTGCTTGCGCCCTTTAGAACGAGGGAGGGCTAATGAATTTTCGATACCAAGTTTAATGATAATTTATTACTTTTGGAGGAAATTGAGTCCGGATCTTTTATTCCCACGACCCTAACAGAAAACGAACACTCACTCCCCACGAAGTTCTTCCTCTTTCCGTATGAAATTCACTGCGTGCGGATAAATATTTGTGTGTGTGACGCATCAAATTGACTTTTAGGAATTGTATGCATGAGTCGATGTTTGTTTATTTCACCAGAATCTTGAAAAACGCAGATGGTTCTAATTTTACTAAAATAAAAAAAAAATTTTGTTTTTTTTTATTTAACTTTTAGATAAAAAAAAATAGTCTTTTACACCTTGTTAGTAATAAATAAGGCCATATAAACATTATGTTAGTCCTAGTCCAGCGAGTCTTGCACTATTCCATTTATAAATTAAAATAATAGATCTTTTTTCTCTACTCTTTTGACGCCATCTCAATTATTGAATATTTGATAATAGATGAGTTTCCATAATTTAGACATTTTTCCCTTTCATCAAAATAATTTCAAATTTTTCATCCATTCATCTTCTCTATACATACACGTATATCACATTGAATAAATTGTAAATAGAAAGGACATTTAAAATTCGAAACTAATAATTGACAGTTGTACAAAATTTGATTGGCAGTTTTTGAAAGCAATTTGGATGGGTTTTTTGTTTTGACGTCAAGAGCAGAAGGGCTCGATGATTATTTTTTTAAAATTCCTTTCAAATCATCAAACAATGAGAAAAATAAATTTTTTCTAGGATATTAATAACAATTTTTGATGGCTGTTTTTTTTTTTAAGATTTTAAAGCTTACTAGACTAATGGATAATTAAAGCACTTAAAAATAATTGGGGCGTAATTTAAATTTTTCCCTCCCATGAGATTAAATCTAAACTTTTAACATAATTATGAGGGTGATTTTTAATAAATAATTTTTTGCTTTTGTGTGATTCCATTGATTTTTTTAAAAATTTTTGAACATAATAAAATTACTATCATTTTAGCGCATTTTCTATCTACAAGAAAGAAAAATAATTAATGTATGTCTGTAAATCAATCATGAACCAGAATTAGTCCTAAAAATACAAGTATATTTACGGAGAAAAACAGCGTTTTTCTCTCTGTTGCCAATCACTTTATTGACAAAGTGCCACTTACTTTAATGACAAAGTGAGTAGCATCAGAGATAAAAAAATTAATTTTATTTCTCTTCCTTAAAATGAATAGATATTAAGAATATATTTAAAAAAACTTCATTATCCTGACCTAAAGAGTTGAGCCCAGTTTTTTTTTGTGAGGTAAGGAAGAGAGGGCTTCATATTTTTTTTTTACACTTGTTCATATTAATATATTTTATATATGTACGTATATGTTTCAATAAAGTTGTATCATTTCTGAAATTTTTATTTTTATTTTTTTAATTTTGTATTTGGTAATCCGGACTAACTCTAAGTCCAGGATAATTAAGTTTCAGCTGTATAAAAATTTTGCAAAAATAAATAAAGTAGAATAAAAAATAAATGAAATATAGAAATCTCAGCTGGAATCCGATATGTATTCATTTAAACCATGGAAGGAGGAAATATGTCAAATAATAGCAAACAAAGTCAAGTAAAACAATTACTGAACAGAAAAAAATCTGATTATATTTAAAATAAGGAGACTGAAGTAATGTAGGCGGGATGTACATCTTCAAGACGAAATATGCTATTTTAATCATTTTAAAATTCTTTAAGTTACAATAATCAAATAAGAAAGAAAAATCAATAATACAGATCGTACTATTCACCCCTACCTCCCTCCCTCCAATTAAATTCATATCAAAATTTTTAACAGCAAAAAGAGATAAAACAAAAAAATGATTGGCTTAAACGAAAACGCCATGTAGCAATGGATTTTAATGAAAACTAGAATGAACATAAAATGAATCCCAATTGACGAGGGACTCTGCAGTCATGTCAAACTCATTTTGGATTAAGGGCCATGCGAGCAATAACAATTGCTCTTATTGTAGAGGAGGGAGGGGGGGGACTGGTTGAATATTAAAAATAGATATACGATGGCATAATCATATGCCACTCAATCCTATCTACATCATAATAACCGGTTCGGAAATAACCATGCTCTACCAAACAACTACAACTTGTGATATATAGAATTAGAAAAACAGCAAAATGATTTTTATTTAATTAAGGGCTTTTTGGTATTTAAAAAAAACTAGTTATTAAGCTATAACAAATTGTCTAGCTTCAAAATGTCATTAAAATTTTTCCTATAAAAATACAATAATTAAAATGATAATTTTTAAAATAGCCTACAAACTTGTTATTTATTTATTTTATTTTAAGTCATTTTCGGCTGCTGAGGTCATTGTGACTATAATAACAATTTTATATTAAGAAAAATTAATATCGATGTTTTCCGGCGGGCGTTCAATATCCTTGTTCTTCAGGGCCACCCATCCGGGGTTCAGCGCTGCTTGGCCCTGCTTACCAACAAAGATCTTGGTGGCTGTGGTCCGCCGGCAATTTAAAACTCTTAATTAAATTAAGTTATTAAAAAAAAAAAAAAAAAAAAAAACAATCTAACTTTAAATGAAGCAATCTGAATGCTCTGTCCTTTGGTGCAGAGGTAAAAAACACAACCTATCTGAAATTCAAATAGACGAGTTTGAAATAATTTAGAAACTTCGACTCCGGACAAAAGTTTATTATTATGTGGATGCCACTTTGAAAATAAGATTATTCATAATTTTCCAATATATATTATCAAGTGTATTCCTTTCCTCCTTAGACGTCATAGAGAGATGACCTTTGCTAAGTTACAAGAATTATTTTTGAATCCTAGAAATCTTAACCCCACTGTAAAACACGGGCAGCAAAGAGTTTTTCCCACTTAAAAAGGTACTTTCATCAGATTCCAAGGAGAGATTATACCGCGCTCGTTACTTCCCACCAGCTAGAGGAGGTACGGGGGCTATCATTTTATTACCGCAACTCGCCTCTCTAGTATTCCGATAACTCGATAATACCATTGTTTTAAAAAAAATCATTTAAAATGAAATTATAAAATATTTAATTTTTTTTTTTTTAATTTATCTCTTTGCTGATCGTTAGCCGTTTGACTTCTAAATTCACATTTTATCATCACTTTATCTAAATGGCTCTATTATAAAAAGCTTAATCAACTTAAAGGGAAGAAAAAAAGAGGGTGGAGGATATTTATAGGTTCTACCTAAATATTACAGTATACGTATAAAGAGAGAGAGAGGAAATATGAAATTGATCTTTTACTTTAGAGATTAGTTTATTTTATAAAAATCTGGTGTGGTTAAACAGACAACTTTCTCTTATCTAAGGTAATGAAAACTGAGTGATAGCTGTCACACCAGATTTTTTGCTTCGGGTGATGGGGTAATATAAGCCATCGCCATCATTTAGAGGAGAGGCTGATGATAGCCAGTCAGAGCAAGTGAAGAGCGCAATATGATTAATACATTTTAAAGATTATCTAATTTCTTATATGGGCAACAATCAAAACCATTAGAATAGTTTAAGAGAAAATCATAAAAAACCTAAAAATGTATTAGAAAGTGTAAAGACCTTATGCCCTATGGGCACAGAGGTCTCAATTACTAGACGGAGTATAGGACTGAGGATATATATATATATATGTCTATTCTACAAAATACAGAAATAATAAATGGAAATTCAATTGGACCAATTATAATATCTGGCAAAAGAATAGAAAATTTTAAAATGCAAAGATTTCCAAATAATGACACGTTTATATAAATATATTTTTCTTTGGGGTCATATGAATGATTGAGAAGATTTCGGCTTTTTTATATTTATATTTGTATTATGGGTCAGGGATCTCATCAAGTTGGTTGATTCCCAATATTTATTTTATTTGCTTGTAATTGATAAAAAGTTTTAAATATTCTGAAAGTTTCGCCAGCCCTTGATGCAAAGATAGAGGTCTAGTCTCACGTTCCAAAGGTCAGAGTCGCTTCCCGTCCACAACGATTCATTTAAATTATAATGGATACCAAATGATTTAAATAAATATGGACGGAGCCTAAATGGCCTCAGATGCTGAAAAAAACTTCGCTATATAAATTATTAGACCTATGTACAGACTATGTACTTTCTATATTTTGTAAATATTTTTTTATATTAAAATATACAACTCGTTGTCTAATACATTGCACATATGTTATTATTTTAAATTTATTTTGTAAAGTTTTATTTGTGATTAATGATGGCGTTATTTAATCTTGGGGCTTTTATTTCGATAAAGGCTACCCTATTGGGTGACATTTTTTTTAAATCTATAAAAAATAAATAAACTGATAAGAATAATGATGTACATAAATTAAATATAGGCCTAGTTTAATTTGAAATATGTAATTGATTGTATTTATCTAAGTGTCTTTTTGTTAAACAATAATTTAAAAAAATGTTTTCACATACGATAACGTCTAATATTGTTTTTTATTTGTTAAGAGAAATTTATACTATTTATATATTTTTTTTTTTTTTTTGATTAAAATATTATGATGATTAATTAGGTGAATATACAATAAAAGGCATGTATGATATTCATTAAAATAATTACATAAATCATGGTAAAAGTAAAAAAATATGGGAGGAACCGATTAGCGCAGTGGTTTATAATTAATTACTTAATTTAAGAATTCCAAGAAAAGGAAGGCCAGTTTAAAAGGTAATTCGTGAATGTTCTAAAAAGAGAAACGTTTGAAAAAATATTTGTGAAGTTTCATTCACATCATAAAAACAATTAATCTGATCAATAGACAAACACACTTAATCCCTTGGTTTGCTTAGTGTTTTTTTAGAAAACTCAATACACTAGAAACATGATTATCCGGACTTCAATTAAATAAACACCAGGCTTTTTTTTTCTAGCTAAAAAAAAAAAAAATTTCCTAATTTTTTAAAATATCTATTTAGTTATCCAAGCGACGCCTTGTTCTAATTAGCCTGAATAATCGAGTTTCTACTGAATAGCAAATAGATATAGGCCTATAAAAATATTAGAATTTCTATATGAGTTTCTTATTTGGGTAAAATATCTAAATTTCTCATTATAAATCAAGATAATTTTACATGTATAAAATATATAAAGAAAGGCAACTGTCCTTCATCTTTGTTTTCCAACTTCCTTCACTCTTGTAAATATGTATGTCACATTCATCCGGAGTAATTTTGAAAATTCTCATCTCGTAATTTCACTTATTATTTATTTTTTCTTTTTTTTTTTAGATCTGAAACTCTAAGAAGAATGATCACTTATAATTCTCTTGGGAATAGATACAAGAAACCACCCTAGAAATGTAAAGGAAAAGAGAATAATTCAAATTAATACCCTTTGTATCAGAGTATATCAATCAATTCATTTTATGTGTCATGCACTTTTGTAATCAATGGAAATAAATTAATAGGACATCGCAAATTGGTAACAGGACGCTACAGCTTCATAAGCTTCTCAAAATACGCCTAGCCTAATGTTTTCAAAAACATTTAAATTTTCAATAAGAATTTTGTGAATTTATAAGAAAAAGTTTTCGATTTAATGTTCCAGGCCGGATCACGCCTGCGCAGTTGTTAAATCTCCCTAGATATAAAGGAGGAATGAATTGAAAACTTCATTAGGAAAAGAACAAAAAGAGAGAAAAAGATGGCAATTTTATTTAAAAAACAATAAAGACCAAACCATAGTGAAATTGCCAAACAGGAAAACACAATTTTATTCTTTGACGGTTGCCTGATTAATTTTAAATAATCACTCGAATCATTAAATGATATCTGCCGAAGGAATCAATTAATTTTATCATTAAAATTTTTAAGACCTTCTGGCTCGTTCCTTTTCTCGATTATTATTTTGATAATAGATTTGATTCTCGAAAACGTTTCGTTTTCCTAATTCCGCTAATAGAAATAATATTGATTCTCACACGAAGATTCGCCTTTACTTCCTCTCTCTCTCTCTCTCTCACACACACCCTTTCGAAACCTGATCTCTATAACAAAAAGCTGCAAAATCGCTGATTCTGTATCCTGCAGAAGGACAAAAGCTTTGCATAAGCTTTTTTTTTTTATTCAAAACAAAATTGTAAAAATATTCATTTAAAAAGTAAAATGGGTCTTTGGGGAAGAAATATAAATGGACATTTTAAAAGATATTTATTACTTCAGATATAGCGTTTTGAGTGTTGCAGGTCAGCCGAATTCTGTTTATATGGGTTAGATATGTTAGCTGGTTTAATTGGTTATTAAAGTGTATGATTAGATGTTATGCTTAATAAAACATTAATTGAAATCAAAGAATCTATTTGTGGAATTGAATTAGAATGTATATATTAATCAAATTTGAAAATAATCTAACTTTAAGTAAATGTGAGTATGAAATGTTTATTTTTAGAAATGTTTCAGCAAGTGGACCACTCCTGGTAATAATAAAATGAATAGGTTAACCTAACTGGGTTAGGATAGAGGCACAGAGACATTAGCATAAAGTAAAAGGGCATAATAAAGTTTTTTCCTTTTGTAATGGAAAAATGCGACAAATATAAATTCTCAAAAAATTCTGAGCCCAAAGAACCCATAGGCACATTGGTTAAAATGGAACACTCAGCAGACTTTTGTCTGTTTATTGGGTGTGCACTACTTCAATAGAACCAATGTGTTTCAGGACTTGGAAGTGCCGTTCATGAGCACTCGGGTACACCCCGCCCTTAAGGTCCAAGTCTCATAAAATTTAAGCTTTTTTTATATTTATATCTAAATATTTTCTTGTTTTAAAAAGTTTTTCTCTTAATTAAACAATAACAAATTGAATGGGCTTTATTTTTTTATTAGGATTAAAAATAAAATATGGCGCAGGCCTATACGAGTATAACTTTGTGTGAGAAAATGACAAACTCTCTCTCTCTTGTATGACGTCTTCATGTTTTTAACCTTGGTATAAAAATTATATCATCTTGTTATTGTTAGTTTTTATGTCAGAAGAGAAATGTATTATATTACAAAAATTATACAATATTATTATAAAATTAAAATTTTAATACTTAAAATGCCGACGGGCCTGACCCGAGAAAAGCAAATTCCACCAAGATCTAACAAGATAAGCAAGATAAACCAGCGCTAAACCTCGGATGGGTGGCCCCGAGGATCGTCCGCTGGAAGCCAACGATACTTTCTTTCCCTATAATTAAATAATAAATAGTCATAAGGATCTCTGCAGCCGAAAAATACAAAAAAAAAAAAATTTTTAATTTTTATATTGAAAATTGTTCGGACCATTTCAAAAGCAATTTGACCTTGTTTCATTTTAATGGATATAATTAGGAGAGTAAAATAAAATTCAAAAATAGCAAATTTCATAATTGTTAAAATATTGCGAAATTCGATTATTTTCATTTTCATTAACTCTGCTAATTATCCATTAAGATGAAACAAAAATATCGTTTTTCAAATTTCTTTTGAGACGAATTTAAGGTATTTTAAAAAAAGGACCTAGTATTAACATAGACTGTTATTTTTTAAAAGAAAAAAAAGTAATATTCATATTAAATTTATCCTCTAATTATTATTGTTAGGCAATAAAAAGGTCAAACGATATTTCACCAGATGTTGTTTTTTCAAAAGGTATCTTTTCCTGGTTTCATTTCCAAAATATACCCCGGTCCTGGTTTCAGGTTTCTCAGTATTTTTCGCAGAGCCTAACTGAAGACGGATATGAACTCAGCTCATTAAGAGATTTAGAATGACGTATCGTTTAACCCCCCCTCTTTGTATAGAAAAATTTTGAGCTGATGTCATATGATCCACTTCCGGTTACCCGATCACTTAGAAAACATAGGGTGCGCATCTATAGGCTATATATGGTCAGGTCATTTGGGCAATACACTACGTAAAATAGTATCAGAGTTTCATTTTCATTATATAGTTTCTAAAAATTAAAAAATATTTATACTTTTATCTCTACTTTAAATAACTAATGGCTTTTATTTATTGTAGTTTTGTAGTATTTATAGTGTTAGTTTTATTTTGGAATAGAATGAATATTTTGTAGAATTAAAACATTTAAACTTAATAAATAAAATTTAAGTGGTATTAGGAATATATTTCATCAAAATTTTAAATGTATGTTATCACATCCTTCAAGTCTTAAAAAAATACTTTTATCAAAAAAAAAAAATACATTAAAAAAACCAACCTGACAAAGTATTCTCCACCCTTGTCCATGTCGTTGTTATTTTAACTTTTAACTGATACATAAAGCATTTAAATATTATATATACGGTGCTGTTTGAATATATTATATTCAGAATATATATTGTAGAAAGAGATGATGACATGTAAGTGAGCTGGGGTTTAGAGTTCAGGTGTATCCCCCACCACCTTCTCTGCTTGGTGGCATTTCACCTCTAATTCAAATCCAGAACCCCAATCCCCTCGGCATGGTAATAAGCTGCTCGTAAATGCAGCGGGCAGTTTAAATTAACTTCCCACCCCCTCAATCTGCACTAACACACAACATTGTGTGTAACTACAATAACACACACTCCCTTTCTCTCTCTCGCTCTGTATAATAAACAATTTGTTTCTTCATTCCAGAAGATATATATTTTAACACCAATATAAATATTTAGTTGTTTATTATTACACGACGAAAATTAATGGTATTAATTTTTTAAGATGAGAAGGGTGTTGGCAAAAGATGAAAGAGCTGTGAAATATTTCTATAAAATAAATAATATTTTTTTTTTCAAATGTTATAATAATATAATGAATAATATAATAATGTCTTATTCATAATAATTCACATCCCGAGATGAAAAAAAATTTTTGGTCTTTTGAGAAGTCCTTCCTTTCTTTATTATATATTAATACTTAATACTATAATCCCTATCAATAAATAAATAAGAACGGAGTCTAAATGGCTAAAAGACTTAAAAAACTCTATTACCCCGAGTAATTGCATTACTCCTGGTTTTCATTTTCACTCCCTAACTCATTTGTCTTTGCACTTTTCATTTTTTTATCTAATTTACTAAACTAATTCATAAAAAATATACAAAATTTTTGATAAAATATAAAAGAGTTACGAAATACATATAAAGTATTTATATAAAAATTTCAAAAAATTAATCAAAATAATTTTAAAGTTTGGTTTCACTAATCTGTATATAATAACTTTGCTTTAAAAAATACATAATATGTACTATACTCAAAAATCTAATTTATTATTAGTTATTTTTCATAGAATCGAAAATATTGAAATTTACCAATTCTTGAAAAAGGCTGCCGGCTAGTGACTTAATACATATTAACTGAATTTAAACTCAAAATTGAATTTAATAGCCAACCCTCTTAATCCTTTCCCTTTATATAAGGGATAGAATTTATAGAATATCATATCAGTCAAAACATCACTGACCTTCTCTCAAAAAGAATTATATTTAGATAACTACGTGTGATACCCCCACTAAAATGACGTTCTCTTTAGTCAAGGTCAGACCATAGACAGCAACAAACTTTCAACCAATCAGAAAGAAAACCGACGTTATAATGGGGGAAACCTTTCTGGTTGTGACCCATGTTTACAATTAATAATCAAACCTGCCTGATAAACTATTATTTTATTAGTATTATTCAAATATTCATTAGGTTAGATGTATATTTACATATATCGTTTACTTATATCATATATGCGAGATAAATATAATTTCCTATTCTTTATCCTCCCTATGAATTAATGAATACCATCCCCAAAGCCTCTTAATATAGAGGAAAGGGTTTTCATTTTATTCAAGCGCTCCTTCCTCTACATAATTAATTGATTAGATTCATTATAGAATACATTTATAAGAGTATGTTTTTTTTTTTTAATTATGAAAACATCACAACGAAGAATTTTGACGGGCCATTAAACTAAAATGTGTACGTCAAACAAGAAGGAATTTTAAATAAATGAGCCCTTCATCAGTCCTTTCACTTATATAATTTACTAGTATGCATGTTTATATAAATATGTACATACATTTGCACCATTTACTTTTAATAAATAATTAAATAAATCTAATTTGTTATTAAATAAGGGACAGGGTGTGGTAATATAGTAACTTATTCAAGTTTATAAGCTTAAACAGAAAGGAAACAAACTAACTTCTGTAGAATACTTAGTTTAGGTTCAAATTTAATCCTTTTCCTTCTTAGTGGTGAAGCGCCATAAACAGCACAAAAAAAAATTGTAAAATATATGACTCCATGATGACGTCCAAATATTCTAGGAGAATAGGGAAGTGTAGTGAAGGCGTCTAGTGTTAAACAATATACTCTTTGAGGCAATAAAAAATAATTGTTTAAAATTTAAAAGTTAGATTAAATTTTAAATAGAAAATGGAATCAGGAGATCAATGAACAGTCCATCCTCTTGTCATTCTTTTTTTTGTCGTTTGCATCCCTTTATTTCCCTGTGCCCCCCCCCCTCCTCGTCCTTTTTTCTTCCCTCCTTGCCAGTTTTGAATTGCATCATTTACACTTGACGAATCAAAGATTATATAAACCTTTTATTCTAACTTGTTAATGACTTTTGTCCGATTGCCTATCTTACTAACTCCTTTTTAGTCAGTCTCTTAAGAAATTTTTTTCATTCACAAACTCTTTTTTTTAAATAAAATTTTCGTTATTATCATCTTCCGGATGATAATAATAAGAAAATTAATAATCCATTGAATTTTATTTTCAACAGCGCGCTCTATTCTTTCAATCAAGAAAAAAAGGCATTTTCCCTTTGTTTTTAGAATTATTTATAGAGTTTAATTTCATTTTCTTTTTTTTTTTTTTTTATAAGAGGGTTGTCATTAAGACAATTTAATTTGCTTTTTTTAAACCCATTATCTTAAGTTTTTTTTTTCGAAGTCTTATTGAACAATATTTATTTGAAAGGGAAAAATGAGTTTAAAATAAATAATTATATATACGCCTACTTACTATTGATATACAAATGAAATTTTTTTATAAAACGATAATGTTATTGATATGTTTCTTTTTTATCAAAAACACTTTAAACGAAAAATAAAAAAAGAAATTTTTTTTTGGAATTCTATTCAGAGTAAAATTTGAATGTTTGGGTTTGAAAAAATTGCTAATTAAACATAATTTACCTAATTTTTTATTACTATAATTATTTATTATTTCATAATTACTATAATATTTTTATGATTATTGACAATTTTTAAAAATATTCTTTGGGGAGGTAAAATAATATTAACCTCATACCATTACTTTGAGAAAATGATTTCTGATTTAGCCCCTTCAGATAGGCAACCAAACTGCATTCATTCCTTCTATTCTCGATTAAAGCTTATCAGAAACAATCCAAGAAAAATATTAATTTAAGAGGAATTTTTCTATGCTTTTTTCTAAAGAATTTCTTGAATTCAATTTACAGTTAATGAAAATTTCAACTCAAGAAATTATATATGAATATAGAGAAGAAAAATTCCTCATAAGTTAAATTTTTTCTTAGTCTTTCTGAAT
>JAAAKE020152948.1:0-12552 GCA_010014785.2 Anisolabis maritima
TGTTTATTCCTTTACTCTTATGCATTTTTAAGTTTTTTTAGATTTTTCTCACATTCGATTCTCATGAAAAAAAGTAATAATTAATGGTACCTTTCGGGTGCTGGTATACTATCGGAAAGAAAAACAAAATATGTCGACACCAATAATCTGGTGACCCCACATCACATTGTTTTCTCTTAACTAAATAATTAATAGAAAAGTGTATGATGTACGTTTAATCACACCAGATTTTTCCTATGCATTATATGATATCTGTGAATGTATATGTATGTCTGCATGTGGAATCTTTTCCCACTTCGTCTTGACTATTAACTTCACATTTATTTACTAACTTCACTTTTAGTCCTTATCAGTAAACAGGAAGTGTTATTTTTTAATTTCATTTTTCACTTTTCATAAATATTTTATTAATTTAAAGAAAACTTTTCAAATGAAAATTGTTTGGTTATATGAATATATGAATCGTTTCGTTTCATTTGATCTTTACGACTTATATTTAATTTAATATATTCCTTGGTTTTGGTATAATAAAAAAAAAATCTAGTGTCGCCAATTTAAAGAGTCATAGAATTAGGTTCCCCGTCAAACCAATAAACAATTTCTAATAATTATTATTTATATAAAAATAAATTAAAGAATGCTTAAAGTTTGTAGTGACTAGCCTTGAAAATATAAATATTATGTATTGCCAGCCGGCTCTAGACTTGGGACCAAAATGCCGGAAAATTTCGCTTATTTTTCTGACTCCATCACCATCTTCTTTATCAGAGATTATATGATAAATATGGGGCTTTGTTTGAAAATTTTATTTATTTATTTACATAATATTGGCCGCAAAACAGGAAAAATTCCACTAATAGTATATAAATTAACTATAAATTAAAAAGTTTACAAAAAATCCAAAACATTTTTAGTGTTATAAAAGAAAAAAGTTTTTAGAATATTAATAATAGAAAATCACGAATTATTTCAATCAAAACCCTACCAGTCGATATTAGTTCAAATCGGCTTTTCTCCTTGGTTAAAAGGTTACAACCCTACCTTGCTTCTAGTATTATGATATTAATTTTAATCGGACTTGCTAGATGGCATGGCAAAAAATAAAGTTTCCTTATGGAGTGAAGTTATAATTTCACTCATATATTGGCGAGCGCGTGTTTGATGGGTCGTGCGCCTTGTCGGAAAGGTAGCCCGTCCGCTGCGTAAGTAGAAAATCCTGGTTTGAGTCCAGGGAGCTCGAACAGTTTATGGGGCGTTGTTTGAACCACCAAATATTTCAAACGAAACCCTATCACTTCATATGATATTTATTTAGGGTCTATATAGCCAAAAGGAAAAGGAAAAGTGTCGAATAATCGGAAAAGGAGTGACACATAGACGTACACTATCGCACCCAGGTGGTCTATTGACAAATCCACCTATAATAAATAAATAACTAAAATATATGCAAGCTATCATATTAACCATGGTCCGAATGGAGGGGACCACCAGCAGGGTGAATGGAGCTAAAGACAGTAAATATTCCGCAAGGTTCTTGTGTTTGAACCAAAAATTTTTATTACAATTTTCTTTATAAATTTTATTATCCATATAAAATTTAATAGCACACAGAAATAAGAATAAGTTGGATAGGTGACCCTATTTCTTTTCACTAGTATATCTCTAAATATAGGAGGGGCGCTATTCCCCGCGTTGCCTGAACCCTATGATGGCCGTCCCGTTGCTCCACAAACCAGTTTGCTCTCCTCCTCTACTACTAATCGTATCAAAAATATTCAGGCGTTTTTTGAACCCGAAAGGGACAACTAGCTCCCTTCCTTTTACGAGGACCAATATAAGCGAATTTTAGTGATGAATTGACTATTATGGTTGGAAAAGGTCCTGGAAACTACCGGACTTTATTTGTGACAGTCGAGTTTATTCTTTTATTTTCGATCAATAAAAAATTCAAGATATTAATATTATGAAATTAAAATACTAATAAATATATACTATACTATACTTAGTTTTTTTTTTTTTTTGTATATTTTGTATATAATCCCAAGAAACTCCTATTTGAATATATTCTGTAGTATTCGTAGAAATATAATTGGATCAGGAGTATTATTCAGCTTACAGTTAATAAAGTCTTATGCCTGACTCATATTAAAAGCAAACAAAATTTTTTTGAAAAAACCTCTAATCAAGTTGAAATATAATTTGAGGTTACCCCCAAAATAATTTCTCTTAAATTATAAGGCTAAATTTAATTTAATGCTTGCTTTATGCTTTCATAGAGAAGGGAGGATCATTCAAAAATAAGAAGCCTTTGCTGATCTCGAAGACGTTTCGAGATAAATTTGTTATCGCATCATCAGTCCATGGATTAACTTATTTTACAAATTTTTTAATATATAGCAATATTTTAATGATATTAATTATTATTCGGAGGGAAGAAGTATAGGCTATTTTCACTTTGTTGTTTCAGCCTAAAAAGAACGCAACGAGAAACGTTGAGAGTAAAGAAACCCTCAAATGATAACATCATGTAAAATTTGATAACGAGATTGAAAAGAAATGGAATGGCGAGAGGGCAACGGCCTCACATTCCCGATGTGTGTCTCTGAGTCTTGAGACTAATCGCTCAACACACGCACTCGTTTTTCTGCTCTGTATATAGATCCCTCTCAACATCTCCCTCTCCCTATTTTTTCTTCCCTTTCCTTGAAATTTTATCACGTAGTCACTCGACTCTTTATTTTTAAAAAGAAAAGACATATATTTTAATGAAAAATCACGATTTCATCTTGAGTTCAAGATGTTTTTTTTTTTTTTTGTTTTCAAGATAAAAATAAATAAATAAGGAATTATATGAGTAAAATAAAAATAAATATACGCCTACTTTCTAGTAACAAGAAGAGAAGAATTAATTTAAAACATGAAATGAAATTTAATTTTCAAAATATTATAATTAAGAGATGAGAATAATATTTAATTAGAAATCTTGTATTTTCATTAAAAAATAAAAAGATTGAATATAGCCGAGGCTATAGTGGTTAAATAAAATGCAAAATATCTCCGAAAAAAGATTTATTTCTTCAACGTTAAATCATCGACAGGCTGCCTCGGATTAACTTAATATAGAAAGGTTTTATTTGTAAAAAGATTTATATGACGGACTCTATAATAACCAAATTTATACATTATATTTATCCTAATTGTAATTTATTCACCTAAATAAAATTTTATTGATTTTTTTGGGGATAAACAGACTAATATATTCTAGCTAATTTATTTAGTATTTAAATAAAAATTTTTTTAATATTTTGTTTAATTTAATTTATCATTAATTTTTACTTTCTCATACATATAGGAGAAAGTAAAAATTAATTAACGTGTTAACTATATATGTGTTATGTGTATACGAGAAAGTCGAAGGGAGACCTCTCACTCCAGATTTTTTTTTTTAATTCCTGAAAAAAATCCATTTAAATGACAATTTTTTGGAAATTTTTTCTCCTAAATTTGCGTATAAATTTTCGAGATCTCAATTCGAATTTAATCACTTCATCTGTTCGCTTTTTCGAAATGATATATCACATTTGGTGTCGATATGATAAATAGTTTTTAAATTATACCGTGGACAAACCCAATAGTTAACAAGGCCGAATTGGAAACATTTTATGAGAGTATAAATCAATCACAGTTTCAATATCACATTTCAATTTTTTTTCTTTATGTGAATGGGAGATAAAATTTCAAAATAACAAAATCATGCAATTATTAATGCAGTCCACCGCGTTCCCCCTCCCCTTGGATCTCATTAAATATGCTAAAAGCCATATTTCTTAACATATATCATTATTAGATTATTGGATTTTTCTTAAAAAAACAATGGTGTTTATTTGAAGAAAAATTTTCAAAATGTATGTATAAAAATAGGGTTTAAAACCAGTTTGCAATCATTTTGCGCATGCGCAACTTACGAATTGGAGTGCTCAAAACAGAGGGTATAACATGGTTTTAAGCTAATGCGAAATTTACTTTAAAATTTAAGTAAAATAAACTCATATTTAATTATATAAATAGTTCAAAAATTAAATTTGTTCTAAGACGCTGGTGTCAATAATATTTAATTAAAAAGAAATTAATTTTATACATCATCTAAGAGACTAATAACAATTTACTCTTGAGACATTATTATGATAACTACTTAACATTATTAATAAATTCACTTTTTGTTTTTAAGTTTTAACGTGTTTTGTGAATAAAAATAAATCTTTACGTTATCGTTGTGAATATTAATTATTATCTAAACCTCTAAAACAAATGCATTCAGAATGAATGAATAAAAAGAAATCGATAGCAGTTCTTGAGCTATAAATTTGGACGAGTCAAGGTTGAATTGGTAGTAAATTCCTTTCACTATTCAGAGTGCAAATAAACACTGGGCCAAAGGGATGATGTTGCTTCCCTTTCTTATTGCTTACATCTTCTTCAATGATGTCAAAAGATTCCCAGCCAATGATTGAATTCTAAGAGATGCAGCAATTGATTTTTTTTTCTTTTTGGAACAGTTCAATCATGAAAGATAACCACGGTAAAGAGGTAAAGGGTATTCTGGAATTTTAATTTATTGATTGGATTGAAAAAAAAATATATAGCCTTTTTTGGCATCTGAGGCCATTTAGACGCCGTCCTTATTTATTCATATTAAATGGTAGCCAATATAATATAACGCTCAGGACGGGAAGTGAACCACTGAACTCTACCCCTGCCCTAGTGATTTTTTTATAATTCTATTTTGGCAAATTTATTAGAAATTTAGAGCATTTTTCTAAAAATTTGAATTTGAACAAAACGAATTCCAAAGTCAATTTAAACCTAACATGAATCAAAGCTTTGCACATTTATTTATTTTGAATCTAGACCAGGTACAAATTTTAAATAAGGATAATACAAATTTCAAAGTGACTCATTTGGGTTTGAATGATGGTTTCTTTTTTTAAAAGCTACTTATCAAAATGGAACGTATTCTTACTTGAATTTATCAAATTACCAAAATATGGAAATAAATATATCTGCTAGAAAGAACTCACTTGTACTACTACTACGAGAGGCAGGAAAAAATACTCTCTGCTATGAAAAATATAAAAAAATCTGCTTGAGAAAGAATGAAAATCTGAAAATGTGGAGTCCGCCTCTTGAAGGAGGCAAGATTATTTAAATAATTTTAATATAAATAAATATGCTTCGATCATTGTATCTTAAATAAATATTATTATATATCGTTTAATGTCATTATGGCCTCAGATGTCGAAAAGACTAAAAAAGGCAAGAACACGAGCGAAACCGGTAGTTACGATCACCATAAAATAATGATTTAAAAAAAAGAATCTTTGTTTTTTTTACTAAGGCTGTCCTGCCCTTCACATTCTTAAAAGAAAGCCAATTTTCGAAAAGAGTGCAATGGAAAGAATTTGAATTTTCCTTCCTTAGTGTTTGTAATATCATAGATCTTTTTTTTTTGGATTTGGTAGCATAAGGTCCAATGGACCTATAACAAATTACCATTCATCATAGGCAACCATAAAGAACAGGGGTAAGAGAGAGTGAGGGCTTTAAAAGGTGCGTGTTGAGGTAAGATTTGAAAGATACTCGAATGATGTAAGTAGAATATAAATTAAGAAAAAAAATGGACATTATACACATTCAATTAGAAGGTGAATTTACTAAAAAATTATTTTTCCAATATTTTTAAATAGATTTTAATTTTAGTAAATTCTAAGCCCTCCTCTATTCCGGGAGTCCAGGGTCTTAATCATTAATACTACATTGTTATTACAAAAAGAAAAAGTTAAGAGCAAAACATGAGAAAAAGGGCTTATTACCTAATTATCTTCCGTAGATTTAATTCTTATCACAGATTAAAGGGAAATTATTTCGTAACTTGCATTGGATTTTATTGTAATTCTTTATTTTGAAATGTTTTTAAATAGAAGTCACAATTTGATATAAAAAAACTAAAGTTTTTTTTTTCTAATTCTCACCAAAATAAACAATAGATTATTTAAAAATTCATGGTTATTAATCTCGATTGAAACTTTTTTCGGTTATTACCTCATATTTTTTATACGTTTTAGTGGATTCAATTCAACAACAGAGATAATTTTTTTTTTTTTTTTTGTTACTGCTGCCCTTGATTAATTTTTTTTTTCCCCCGGGGAGGTTGTGAATTTATCGACAGGCCGTGTGTTATCATCACACTATTTGTCGAAACCCCGCTGGTACCAGGAGAACCAAGAGGAATTTTTACTACGCCACGATAAGGGATATTATACAGTCCTGGGTTCATATCGTGCCATCTATCTGGGATTAAGATGAGGCAAGCAAAATAGTAGAGCTATGGCCCCCGTAGGGGACGAAGGGGGCAGCCCCCCACCCCTCAAGGGAAAGAGAGAGAGAACGAGCAAAAAAGAAGAGTAAACGAAAAAGAAGTTAAGTTTAATTTACGCCGGCCATTTTCCTCCGAGCTCCATCTTACCCTGGGGCAAAATGGGAAAGCAATTCAAACAGCGGACAAGGACGGGTGGGTGGAAAAAAAGGGTGGAGGGCAAGGGAGACTCATAAACATTCACACACTGCAGAGAGAGTGAGAGAGAGAAGAGAGTCTCACTTGCCTTGCAAAAAGAAAACTCGATTCAACAACGAGAAAAAAAAAATCTTTGTTGTTTGTTGGAGGAATCGAAATTTTTATTTTATTTTATTTTTTTTTTTCTACAAATAAACACACCATAAAGCAACAAGAGGATGGACAAACTTCAATTTTATAGGCTCTAATCTCAACCATAATGAGTAATCCTCTTAAATCTCTAATTTTAAAAAGAGATTGCTATTCTAAATAAGTTGCAAAAATCCCTCCAACTAAAAACTCTCGTAAATATTCATCTAATTCAGCTAATCATAAGCGACCTACCAAATTTTTATATGAATTTTATTATTTTTTACTTTTTCTAATTATATTATATTAATATTAATCTATTAATCTATTTTTTTTTTTCTATGAAACAAAAATTTCTATTTACTTAATTTTAGAAAGAATGTAACATACGTACTGAAAAAAAATGAATGTAAGAGTGAAACTTTCTTAAACGGTTTCAGTGATTGCACTAATATGTTATGCTATTAACTATTAGAACAAAAGAAAGTGGTATTGAAAGTTTTTCCTTATTTTAGGCTGATAAAATATTAGTTCGTGTTTGGTACATGAAAGGTAGGCAACCCAAATGACTAACTAATGGATTTTGCAATGAGCTCCTCTAGATTCTAGACCCATTAGTGGGTTGGCCATTTCCCAGAAATTAAACACGATCTAATTTCTGCAATCCATTCCAATTTAAAGAAATGAAATAAAAAATGAACAATAAATGTATTCTCGAAAAAGCTCAACTAAAAGACTTTCGCAAAAGAAAATTCGACTTTATTAGAGTTTCTTACTAGATGAAAATAGAGGGGAGAACTAACTTTCTGTCCTTTGATGTAGGGGTAAACCTACCTAAGGTCAGTGGTTCGCTTCCCCTCCTGAGCGACAAAAATTTACATTATATTTGCTACTAATTCATATGAATAAATAAGGACGGAAACTAAAAAGCCTCAGTTGCCGAAAAAGACAAAAAAAAAATATGGAAACCAATTATCCCCCAAAGAGAAATACATTTTAGAAAGTTTGTTGTGGAAGATAAATTGAACTGGCAAGAACGGGAGCTAAACGAGAAATAATTTCTCCTTAGGTAATTGAAAAATGTAAAATAAATAAATAAAAATACTCATTAAATGTATATTTATTTCTCTAAACGTTTTGGTTTTATTTCTAATCAAGAAATGATAATAATAATCTCCTTACGTAGGTTAATATTTTATAAACAATAATAATAATAAATTTAGATTCATGATGAGTTCTTATTTTATTTATTATCAAAAATAATTCAATTAATTTTTTATTCCCTTATTGGTTTGACTTATGGTCTTGGAGTGTAAATAAACGACTATTGCTGTTGTTATTATTTTTCACAGGCCATTAATCTTAATAAGGCCTTTTTGTAATTAGCATCCTTGTGATTGGAAGAGCGTTCAGTTGATGAATGGAGCAGCTGGGGAAGACAAACAGCCGCCATCTTGCAATTGGATTCATCGTTCGTTTAACAAGAAATAAGTAATGGCTGCAGGGTTAATTTAGTCATTAAGGGCGAATGCAAGCAGCAGCCCTTCTCTCTAAAGGGCCTAAAGACAATATTGTCCTTGGCTTGACCGGGACAAAGGGCAGCTGAGCTTTTCGAGATGCAATGGAAATTGAGATCTTCCTATCCTGATTACTAATTCATTTATACAACGAAGGGGCTCTCTTTATTTAATTTTGATAAAGATTGGTGAGAAAATGTAATTTGAGGGTTAACATCGAGTGTCCTGTAAAAAAAGGTTAAGAACAAAAAAGTAAACTGAATAAAGAGTCTTTTGGGGGGATATTGAACCAAAAAAAGAAAAAAACGCTGCCCCACTCTCATTGATAACTAAACTAATTTTTTTTAATAATTATAGTATTACAATTCATTATTGATAACACATTATATGAAATATCTCGACTATTAAATATAAATTAATTTCCAGTGTTTAAATAAGAATTACAATTTACAAATCGGAACTAATTCTTTCCCCTCCGCTTGCAATGAGACGCATTTGCGTCTTAGGTCCTTTTGAAAATTGTTATATTATATTACTAGTTTGTGAGAATTTTAGAAAACATGGTGTGTTAAGAGCACATATCAACTTTCTGATATGAAAGAGGTAAAGACTATTCCGGAATTTTAATTATTTATTGATTGGATTGAAAAAAAAAATATAGTTATAGTTTTTCGGCAACTAAGGCCATTTAGACTCCGTCCTTATTTATTTCTATTAATTGGTAGCCAATATAATAGAAATAAATTTTTGTCGCACAGGACAAGAAGCGAACCCCTGACCTTTGGTTTGTGAGGCGAAAACTCTACCTCTGCACCAAGGGACAGGGTAATATTTATATTTAGTTAACAGGCAACGAGTTATCCTATTTTTCTCATATGGGATTCTTTATAGGTCAAATTGAAGGCCTCACGCTATTTTTGAGTTAGAAAATGATTAATAAATC
Organism: Anisolabis maritima; assembly: GCA_010014785.2. Lineage (NCBI taxonomy): Eukaryota > Metazoa > Arthropoda > Insecta > Dermaptera > Anisolabididae > Anisolabis > Anisolabis maritima. The sequence goes on from JAAAKE020152948.1 coordinate 9,161, forward strand.
TTAAAGCTTTTCTAATTTATAAGTATAGACAAAATCAAAATCATTAGTGAGGAGAATATCACAAAAAACCTTAAAAAAAGTGGGCTCCAAACAATTAGTAAATTTAAAGTTCTAAAAAAAAAGTTGATATATGAATTTTAATTAAAATCATTAGAGCTGAAAATCGACTAAAAAAAAACTAAAAATATACATCACTAGTACTAGTGCTCTCTGGATGATTTTATTGAAAAGTTTCAGGTCGCACGTGTATCGACGTAGCTTAAATAAAAAATTTAAGGTAAAGCCGTTTTTTTTTTAGATATTTTGTACACAGGCCAGCACACATTCTTAAGAGACTCATTTCCGTTGAAATTCTGACATAGAATTTTTTGAGATCGCATAATTTTCTCTATACTATATATTACATATATAGGTAAGAGAAAGTAAAAAAAAAGAAGATAAATTTCCTTTTCAAAAAAGTATTCCTTCTCTAGAGAAGGCATCAATGATAGAATTTGGTAATATAATAATCAAAATATAAATAATATATAATAATATATCTTGTTTTTTGGTAGCGGAGCCAATAGACACATAGGATAAGGGATATTATCCCCATATATTTATTTAAATCAATATTATTTAAATAATTAAAAATTTCATGGCTTAGGACGGTAAACCAACCCTTAAAGCAATTAGCCAAACCTCTATCTCTGAACTAAAGGATGGAGGCTAAAATATTTTGCTAAAGATTTATTTATTTGTTAATATTTAATTTTTTTTAATATAGAAATTATTTATTTACTAAAAATTAATTATCATTTTTTTAAAAGTGAGATTCTATTAAATTTGTCTTGGAAATATTTCAAAAACTCAAATCATGAGTGGCCGGAGGGAGATATTCCCATATAAATAAATATCTTATATGTAAACACAGTAGTTTTATAGGCGAATAAATCTAGAAATAAAATTAATTAAGAGAGCAATAGAGAAGGAAGGAAGGGTGTGCGTGGAATGTGGAAAAAAAAATCATTGCAGTATATAAAAAACGAATGAATGATTTTTTTGTTTCATTTTATGGGTTATTAAAACAACAAACGTGAGTATTTAATGTGCATTTAATTTAAATTTCATGCCGTTTTACATAATGGATCATATAAATCACTTTCCACTGAGTGTTTATGTATCGGTGAACTTTCAACCTACGGGTCAAGACTTTTAACGAAAATAAATATTATTTAATGAACTAAGCAAGTTCTTGTATTATTTTAAATAAAACAATATACCTAACCCCCGATTTTCACCGGAGAATTGTCCTTAAGAAACCAGTATAAATCGAAAACAAAACAAAATACGTACAATTAATTATTTGTTTCAACATAAAATAGAATTAAAATAATTTTAAAAAAATATCAGAGATAACTTAAAATGCATTCGTTGCGCATGCGTCAACTTGCGGGGAAGAAATTCGCGCCGAAATCTTCACCTTTTATTGGCTCTTTCTTGGCTGTCTCCTCTCAAAATGTTTTTTGAATTTTTCATCTATATACTATATCATTTTTTTGAAATTGTTTAATTTTGGAAAAACTTGTTAATAATGGGTGAATTTTTAGGGATATAAACATTTTCAATTTAAAAAAGTTAAAAACAAATCATAGAACTGTTGTTAATTTGTATTTTTGTAGAAATAATCTTAAAAGACAAATAAGAAAAAAGGGATCAGTCTCACACTCTACAATTCTCGGGGCGGCTCTCTTCACCCTATTATCAATGCAAAAATATTTAAATTTACAAGAAAATACATTTATTTGATATTTATTTTTAAATAAATAGAATAACTTTTGATAAACAACATTTTCTGATAAGAATCAAAAAGAGGTGGGGGAAGACGATCTTTTAATTTGCCTGCTATCATATGGAGCACTCTCTCCCCCTCTCTCTCTTTAGCATCTGCATCATCAATGAATGATTGAGAGAAGAGGATCTATGTCTAGTAGATTTTCGGCGTGTGCAAACGACGTCATTAAATTTTTACGACCCATAACAACTCTCGGGAAGTTTTTTTTTCTTCCTCTCTTTCTCTCTATCCACGCGTGCATGCGTGTTTGTTTGGCGGTGTGTTTGTTTAGAAAAAAAAAATTAAGTGCATAGTAAAAATCAGATTTTAAAAGACAACCATACATAAAAACATATGCTGACAGAAGTGAGCAGCGAATCAGTATAAAAAAATCATTTGTTTGTATTATCTTAATCTTTTCAAAATATTATGAAAAAATTTTTCTAAAATTAGTTAATTTTTTCTTATGTTCTATTAAATTAATAAAAAGTATAGTAAGTATCTAATTACCGCCTAATCTGAATTTCTCATAACCCAACACAATCCTCGGCTCGGTATCAGTGAGCTGATGGTCTTGAGGTCCCGAAGTTATTCACCTTCTGATTTCCCTGATAAAAAGGGGTCCAAATCTGAATTAATCCTACCCTAAAAACCACCCCAGGAACATTCTCTACACAGAGGAAAAATCTTCATCCGAGAGAGTTTATGCGTTACAAACAGACGGATTTTGTCTTATTTTTTTATAATTGAGTAAGAACAATTGTGACTTCTTCGAGATTTTAAGAGATAATCGGGAATCAATTATTCTATCATGATGTCGATTGAAACTATTTTTTTTTTATATTTATTTATTCTATTGATATTGAATTCATATTAGCTTCAGACTTGGATATCTCAATTTGTATATATTAGCGTTTCTCAATGGTACGTGAAAAGTTATCTACATTTTTTGACTAAAAAAGAAAATTGATAAGTAAATTTATATATTAAAATACCATTCTGCCTGAAAATTTTTTATAATTGACGAAGATACGGTAAAATACAGATACGGTACGTTAAATGTAAAATATAAACAACACTGGACTAAAAAATTGCATATTTTGTTTTAGATAGAGAATAATCGACTGATAATATCGATTATTCGAGAAATAAAATGTTTTGTAGAAAATTCAACTGAGTAAAAAAAAAAAAAAATAGTCAAAATTCACTGGGGAAAAAAATCTAGAAAAGGAAAATAAAAAAAAATTTTATAAGAACAAATTCGGCTAAATAATCAATTAATCAGCCCCCCCCCCCCTTCCCGTGGCGATTAAAGATATTGGGAGTGATAACCTTTAAAACTAAGGGGCGTGGGTTCGGATCCCAGGCAGTCCGATGAAAATTTATTTAAAATTGAAATTGGATACCATTTGATATAAATAAATATGCCTGGATAATATGTATCGTCATTAAAATAAATTTGTAATTGTTTAATGTCTATATGACCTTAGGTGCCGAAGAGACTTAAAAAAATAGTGAAATTTTTCTGACAGTCTATATTTCTCCCCGAAAAATTCGAAATTTTGTCTGGATTTTAATA